>PVKA01014227.1:0-44377 GCA_004027165.1 Ctenomys sociabilis
ATCCTCAATGGTGCCTTCATTTAGCTCAACAAGGCTTCAGTTAACATGCTGAGAATTGTGGAGCCATACATTGCATGGGGGCACCCAAACATGAAGTCAATGAATGACCTAATATACAAGCGTGGCTATGGCAAAATCAGTAAGAAGCGAATTGCTTTGACAGATAATTCACTGACTGGTCAATCTCTTGGTAAATATCAAATCATCTGCATGGAGGATCAGATTCATGAGATCTGTACTGCTGGAAAACGCTTCTAAGAGGCAAATAACTTCCTGTGGCTGTTCAAGTTATCATCTCCACGAGGTGGAATGAAGAAAAAGACCACCCATTTGTGGAAGGTAGAGATGTGGAAATAGGGAAGACCAGATCAGCAGGCTTATTAGAAGGATGAACTAAGGTATCTACCATGCTATTTTTATGATTTGGTCAGTTAATAAAGTATTCAAATCGGAAAAAAAAAAAAAAGAAAGCAATGAAATTGAAGTCCACCATTCTTCAAATCCACTTTTACAGTATCCACGTCTTAGTCAATGTCACCCCATTTACTTCAGCCCAAACACAGCATCTTTCCTAGAAGCCTCTTTGCCTCATTATCCTCTGTAAGTCTCATGAAAGTGTTGTGCTGTCAGTCCTTCATTCATTGTGTGTCCTAGGTTCAGTACTCACTGTCTTCACTGTCAATGACTCTCCTTCAAAAAACCATTGTCTTTTGCAAGGGCTATGACAATAGTTCTTGACTGCCTTTTAAAAACACTTCACAGCCACTATCCATGTAGCAGACAATGTGGTATTTTAAAATGTCAAAAGAGGAAGGGTACATTGTATCGCGTGGTATCCCATCCAGACTGTAAGCCGTCTAATGATTTGTTGTACTTAGACAAAACATAGGTCCTTGCTTTGACTATGGTTCCCACTTTCTCTTTAACCTCATATTCTGCTGTTCCTTTTCTTGTCTGCATGTTTTAGTCACATTGGCTTCATTAAATATACCAACTTTCAGGAACTTAGGGCTTTTTTTGGAGGGTGGTGGCTGGGTAGGAGTCAGGACAGAGAAGACTTGGAAGACTTTTGCTTAGTCTTTGTATGTTTGTTAAATATTATCTTTAGGACAAGATACTCTACTGTTATTACCAAGTCTTTCTGTCGTATAACCATAACTTTCTGAGTAGTCCTCATGATCTGCCAATACTTGTTCATTGACCCCCCCAATATTTTATTTTGAAAAGTTTAAGTCATACAGCATTTTGAAAGACCTTTATGGTCTATACCTATATATATATTTAATGCTAATATTCCATTATTAGCCCTTTCTAGATTATCACATATCTATGCATGTGTTAGCCCATCTAATTTTTGTTGCATTTTTAAAGTAAATTGTACATACTGATACGTGTTCCACTAAGTATGGATATAGCTCCATTTCGACTGGGTGTACACAAAGCCTGGCTTCCATCCTTAGAATGGGAGTAGGAGGAGGGGTACTCCAACAAACATGTCATTAATTGAATTAAGTATTTGCATATAGTTTTGTCTTGGTACCAAATTTGCAAGTAATGTGAACAAAACTTGCCTATTTTGCTGATTTTGTTATTTGTGTGTATCTCTGTAACTCCAAGCTCTATTAAGGTCACTCCAGAGAGCTTTTTCATGTTCCATCTATTCTCACCCTGTAGTCTTAGAGGTAACCTGCTCTGAATTTTTATACTAATGATTTTATTTTTAAAAATCGAGATATAATTTAAATATTATAAAATCAACCTTTCAGAGTGTACCATTCATTGTTTTTAAACTTATTCACAAGGTAGTAGAACATCAAATAAAATAGATTTTGAATGTGATACTACTTCTTTTTGTAAAGACGGGGTTTCACTTTGTAGTTCAAGCTGGCCTTGAATTCACTGTGTCTGACTTCAGAATGTCTTTGTTACTCTCCAGAGAAACATAATATCCATTAGCATTTAGTCCTTGTGGCTTTGCTGCCTCCTGCCTGCCTTGCCATGGACTCTTCCCCCTCTGCCACACTTCTCTGCTGTGCCATCTTGCCCTGCAGCTAGGTGACTGTGGACTGAAACCTCTTCAGATAAATCTTTCCTCTTTTAACTTTGAGAAGTGAGAAAATAAGACATATTGGAACTTATAATTTTATTTTTCAACTATACATTTGGGCTTAAGCAGAATTTTATATTTTATATGATTTTACTGTGTGCTTTATTGTTACATTTGCTCCAGTGTCCTTTTATTTCAATCCTTCATGTTTTTTTTTTTTTTTCTCGTTTCATTTTTTATTCTTGCTTATCTTTTCCTTGCCTTTTTTCTATTACTTGATTGGAAGAAGAAACTGTATAACATTGAGACATAATATGGAAACACACTTCAATATGAAACTGTCCTAGTTTGTTTGGAAACTTGCTGTGAATGGCTTCAGCTCTATCCGTACAGAATTGAGGGTCTTTTTTTTTCAGTACTGGGGATCAAACTCAGGATCTTACACTTGCCAGGCATGCATTTATTCTGCTGAGCTATCTCCCCAGCACTTAACACCTTACCAGGCTTATAGTCAGGTTTGTAATTGTGTAGAGCTTTTATTTTATTTTATTTTTTTAGTACAGGTTCTACTGGTTGTTCAGCCCAGTACAGCCTCCCAAGCACTGGGATTACCAGCATATACCACCATGCCCAGTCTTGATCTCTGTCTCAGTGTTGTCCCAGGGGCCGGACTGGCACAACAGGCCCAGGGATCGAACTTCCGGCCCCTACATTTGCCTAAGCAGGCGTTTTAATCCTTTGAGCTATCTGGCAGCCCTGGGGGTCTTATTATTTAGCTGAGTAGAGGGAATTAGGCCATAAATAGATAAATTATTATTATAATTGTAAGTCTGTTATTCTGTATCTGTAGTTACTTTTACCAGATCAGTGATGTTATGTTTTAGTATATTTTAGCTTATATATACATAATAATAATTTATTCTTATTTAAATTAAATATATATTATATTTAATATATTGCATTTATTGTTAATGTTAAATATAACAAATTAATAAATTATAAAATTAAATGCATTGTATTCAATGTTACATTTAAACTATATGTAACATTAATAGAACATGTTTATAAATTTGTACTTCGTTAATGCATATATTTAATAAATGAAACTATAAATATGTAGTTATGTATTTATATAGGTATAAGGCCAAGTGAAGCAAGAGAAAATACTCTGTGCTCATCCACACTTTTTCATTCTCCAGTGGGAAAAACTCAGAATCACCTTTTTTGGAGGGATAGTAGTAGTAGAAAGGTCACAGTCAAACTGTGAATGTATGTGTTTACTGTTAGACAATTTAGAGATCTCAACTAATATTGATACAAAAGTGCATCACCTTGGCGTGAATTGTACCAAGCTAAATGGTTCACTTCAAATTATGTGTAACTGAACTAACTATATCTAATTTGTAGCAAAGCCAACAGTAAAATCAGATTATTATAATTAAATAATACAAAACAAGTAAATGCATTCATAGTGGATTTCATATCTCTATAATTTGCTTGAATTTGAACTATCTCCCTGTTTTTATCCACGATAGGCATTTTTCAATGTGGCCACATGGTACATTGCCTTCAAATTTCCCAGTAGATTAGATGTTTTTGAATAAATCTAGTAATGTGCTAATTTTTATTTATTCTCATTAGTTTAGTAGGGCTTGTGTACCCCATTTTTATTGCCCTTTATGGTTTTAAATAACAAAATATTTACTTTATGATACATTTTTCTCTTCTTGCTGGTTAGCTTGCAGGGTAAGAGAAGATTTTTCTATACTGTACTTATGTTGGGACCTAAAATGATGGAGAATTTACCATCTACAATGTAATTAATCACAGAAATAGGAATTACAGAGGTTTCAGGCTTGCTTTCATGATTTGTAGTTCATTGTATCTCATTATGTGGCTTTGTAGATCATTTAGTAACATCTAATTTCTAGAATTTGCCTACTTCTGTCCAGTTTCACTGCTCTCATTTTTGTGTAAGCTGATGCCATCTCTTGCTGACATCACTGTTGTAGCTTTTGTAAAAGAATGCTTTAAAGGCAGACAGACTCTGGGAGTTTATTGGGAAAATCTCTCACTATGCCTTTGGGCAGTGAGGGAAACTATATTGAGGGAAAAGCTGAATTGGGATGAGATTGTTTGTCAACAAAAGCCTCAACCCTACAGAGAACAATATTAGCTGATCATAACTTCCACTTGCCCCCAAGGACATCTTTCCCATCATCATTCTTGCCATTTTCTGAAACAATTCTGGAAGTCCTTTTGTGAATGTCTTTAGTTGTGCTGTCTTGGCTGTCTCACTGTCCTGAGGTGATTCAAAAATATTTACCTGTCATGGTCATTTTGACTTTGAAGAGCCAGAAATCTATGTTATTTTTCAATCACTCTTTGTGTACCTTTATCAATTAATACTGGGTGTGGCCGCTCTCTGGGATGTGGCGAGACCTTAGCAAGGTGAACATAAGTCATCTGTCAGTTGCCAGTACTTTCAGCAAATGGGGCAGATAATCCTATTTTATAAATTTTTTTGTTTTTGTTTTTGTTTTTTGTTGGAACCAGGGATTGAACTCAGACCCTTGCACTTGCTAGGGAAGCACTTATTCTACTCAGCCATCTCTCCAGCCCCACTATTTTATATTTTATGATTTCATTTTTATAATTATTCATTTCTAAGTGTTTTCAACTAAAATTTTCAATATTTTTAATAATATAGATATTAAACATAATTGCTTTGTGGTCCATAAATACATCTTTTTAATTTAGAATTTTTCAGATTTGATGCAAATGTCTTTGGGTCATTCACTCCAAATACATATTCCATGTGTCAAAAAATAATGCATACCCTCAAATTGCTATGTGCCATGTTTTATAGATGATCCAGTAAATGAAGGCCACTTATTAGGATAATAATTGGGATATTGAAATAATCTAGCTTTTTTTTCAAATGTCTTTATGACAGGATCTACTGGGTGTACAGAGTCTCACTGCATAGATCTTGTAGTGATTCTCCTGTTTTCAGCCTCCCAAGCACTGGGATCACAGGCGTGTACCACTCACTGTTTTCGAATGCCATGGGGGTGGGGCTGGCAGATCATGCTGGGGATCAAACCCTCATCTCCAGGCTGTGCTCTGCCTAAGCGGTTGCTTTAGTCAACTGAGCTATCTGGCTGGCTCTCAATCTAGTTGTGTTTGGATGTTCACTTTTGAAAAAGTGGATTTCCTAATTTTTCTTGCTTATCAGGCTTTACTT
This sequence comes from Ctenomys sociabilis, assembly GCA_004027165.1. Lineage (NCBI taxonomy): Eukaryota > Metazoa > Chordata > Mammalia > Rodentia > Ctenomyidae > Ctenomys > Ctenomys sociabilis. The sequence goes on from PVKA01014227.1 coordinate 5,295, forward strand.
GTCTCAAATCACTAGGTATATTATAGTGTAATGTGTATCTTCTTGGCTAATTTTACTTTACATCAGAATATACTTTTTTTTTTTTGCTTACACAGCTAATCTGAGTTTAAAGTGTTATTAATATGCATAAACAAGATTTGTTTTTATCTTTGTATATTTTTTCATCTTTTCCATGTGCTAGTGAACTGCTGTTTTTTATATGCCTCTTATAAGTACATGGGCTGGATTCTTTTTTTTTTTTTCTTTCTAGTCAGACTAGCTGTGTCTGTTTTTACCTGAATAATTGAGTATTTCTTTTATTTTGTTTTTTTTGGTGGAACCAGGGATTGAACTCAGGCCCTCGTACTTGCCAGGGAAGTGCTTATTCCACTGAGCCATCTCCACAGCCCCAATTGAGTATTTACTTATTGCACAGACTACTATAATTTGGTTTACTTATATTGTATATTTAAAATTTTTATTTGTTCTGTTTTTGGAAATTTGTATTCTTAGTTTTTTTCTGAGTTTTTTTTTTTTTTCCTATTTTAGGGAAGGGTCTATAGGGTGTTCAGGATCTCACTACTAAATTCGACTAGTAGTGATCTGCCTTTTTATAGCCTCCCAAGAGCTAGGATTACAGGTGCAGGCCACAACACCCAGTCTTAATTGCAGTTTCATTGTGCCCTGAGGGGTGGGGCTGGCATGGCAGGCCCAGGATTGAACCCCTGGCCCCTGTGCCTGCTTGCAGGTACTTTAATCTGCTGAAATATTTGGCCAGCCTTCTGATGAGTTTTGTTTTTGTTTTTTTTCTCTCTCTCTCTCTTTTTTTGTGGAAACGGGAATTGAACTCAGGCCCTTGTGCTTGCCAGGGAAGCTCTTATTCCACTGAATCTCCCTGGCCCCTCTGATGAGTTTTTAAAAAAAAAATCCTTCTTATTGTGATTCCATTTTCCTTCCATCTTTCATTATGATGAAAATGTTATCACTTATACATATGATAAAATGATCTGGTTACCTTGGTGTTGCAGTTTGGGGTTTACAAGGGGAAGCAATCCAGGACACACGTTTTATAATGGCTCACTGAAAGAATCATATACAAAGAGTTCAGGAAATCTATCCATACACTAAATACAAGACTCCAGCTGAGGGCCTGGATTCCATCACTGTGAGATGAAGACTATAACAATGCCTCCCCACCTGCATCCAATTGGAGGCCTAGAGCCCATGACAGTGTCTTATGCAGGTGTGTTTCATGGATTTGTGCTGAAAAGGCTTAAAGATCAGTGGTGGAAGCTAGAAAGTTTGTGCCAGGGGGAAGGAGGATCTGTGCTAGCAGTCTGGATATCTGCACTGGAGCCAGAAAGTGATGCTCGAAATAAGAACCAGAGCTTCTTTGGAAAATACCATAGCCATCCTCAGCAACAGTGGGGTCCCTAGCTCCTCCAACAATATGAACAGCTGAGTCTGTATCAGGAGATGGAATAGTGGACCATTTCCTCTTTTGGAGCCAGAAAGCTATGCTCAAAATAAGGACCAGAGCTCCCCCAAATGAACTATAGCTGTTCTCAGCGACAGCCAGGTGTACTGAGGTCCTTTCATGATGAGAACAGCCAAATTCATATCAGGAAAGCCAGCATAACAACTCCTCCAGGAGAACCAACAGCTCCTTAACAATACCACTTTTTTCTCGCCAGTTTTTTTATTTTGTTGGCAACAGTCCTCAGATGGGCCCTCCACACCTAAAACCACACTGATTCAGTTCAACTGGGGATTATAGGTTGACCACCAGTTGTTCATCACAATGAAGTTGACTTTACTTGATAGGTAGGTATCTGAGCTACTTTTCACTCATTGCTGGGATAAAATGCCTGACACTCAAAATTAAGAAAGGAAAGGTTTATTTAGCGCATAGTTAGTGGAGGTTTCAGTCCATACTCCGCAGGCTCCAAGGCAGGCTGGCACATGGCAGAGAACAGCAGTTCATGGCAGTAGGAAACAATAAAGAGCAAAGGGAGAAACAGCTGCAGCATCTAGCGAGCTTCTTTTCCTTCCATGCTGACTGCAGACTAGAGCTCCTCCAAGGAAGTGGCTTGTCTGCGGAGAGAAGATTGGAGCTTCTCTGAGGAAGTGGCACACAGAATACTTTCTCAACCCCTTTTAGTGTGAGTCACTCTAGGACACCCTCCACACCCTAGAGAGCAGCCTCACATGCCTACGGAAAAGCCTCCAAGACCTACGGTATGTAATTGCTGACTGGATGCTATTGTGGCTACATCAGTATTCAGAATTAACTCAAAACATTTATCTTTTATAGCTGTTTTGACTTTGGAAAAGAGCCAGAATTTGCATGGTGTCAGATTTTACGAATAAGATGGATGTGGATACATTGTACTGCTTTTATTAGCTTGTTTTTAATTGGATGACACTCACCTGCAGCATTCATTATACTTTGATTACATCTTATAAAGACATTCATGAAAAAGGACTTTCAGAACTGCTTCAGGAAGCAGAGAAAATGGTGGGATAAGTGTGTTCAACCTGAACATTTTGAGATGGATTAATGGAATGTTTCTTTTTTTACACACACCATGCATTTTGATCTTGTATGTTAATCTGCCTCTCTCAATTTGCTATACATACCTATTTTTGGGTTCATATCTGTCTTTATTTGGTTTCTTGAAATAGAGTCTCACTATATAGCCCAGGCTGGCCTTGAAACCACTATGTAACCCAGGATGGTCCTAATCTTTCCTGCCTCAGCCTCCTGAGTGTTGAGATTGTAACTGTGCACCACCATGCCTGGTTGCTTGAGTTCATAATTTGTTTCATTAAATATCTTTTTTCCCTTATAGTATAGTGTAAACTCATTGGATTGGTAGGCAGGAGAGAGATATGATCTCATATATATTAGCAAAATGTCATTACTGTCTGGTTTGAATGGGATCTTCATCTAAGCTCTGTTAGGTCATTATAAAAGTCCTATCAAGACATGGTCATACTTTATAAATATAATAATGGTTATAAAGAAAAGCAAATAATTTTATTTTTCTTAAAAGTCTTATAAAAATGAGTACCAACCAACAGTTGTGTTCCTAGACATTTATTCCAAGAACTTACCTAGAGTTTTAGGCAACAAGTACAATAAAATTCATGGGATCATTTTTTTATATAAATATAAACTGAATGTTTACAGTAGAATGGATAGTACAGCAGTATGTTCCTGTGGTAAAATATATTACAGCAGTTAAGAGAAGAGATCAGATAGTTCTAGGCACTGTTTCAGCCACTGGGAAAAAATTAAGACATAAAGATCCTTATTTTTTAAAACCATATTTTACAGCTAACAACATAAAACTTCAATAAGCAAGAATCATAAGTGTTTATTATTTCCAGTGGGTGAAATTTTATTTGGGTACAAGAAAGTTCATGATTTCAAAGTGTCAATCTACAGATGATTTGCTAACTAAAAGGGAAAGTGGCATATTTACTGTGAAGAACTTTGTCTCCCCAAAGCCTCATGCAGTCATGTTGCAGCTTCTAGGGTTTGTGATTAATTCTTGATCCAAGGCTGGGATTGAGTAGGAGTGCTACACCTGCCCTGGGGCAGATAATCTGCATACACATGTGAGGAAGGGAGAGATGTTTACTAGCTTCTGCAGCTGATGCTTTTCCCTTTACTCTTAGCTGCTTTCTGCCACCAAGAATGGATGCCCTCTGCCATGTGCCAGTCTGCCTTGGAGCCAGCAAACTATAGAAACCTTCACTAACTGAGCTAAATAAATATTTCCTTCCCTAGTTTTGGCTGTTTGGTATTTTGTCCCAGCAAAAAGAGAAGAGGAAAACTAAGACAGAATTTGGTACCAGAGAAGTATGGTCATTGCTATGACTAAAGCTGGCTATGTGGATTATAAGCCTTTAAGAATGGCTTATAGGTAGAGGTAGGGAGGGTTTAGAGATGTCTCCTACAAGAGAAGTGCTAGCTCACCTTTGGCCATTCTGTATGGGCATTTCTGGTCAGAGCTCAGAAGAATATAACACTGATAGAAATCCTGCCTGTAATGACAGGCTGGGTAGGTTTTTTTGCCAGGAAGAAGGACTGCATTGGTTTTTGGACTCCAGATGATATGTATTATGGCTTAGCAGAAAGTTTGTCTGAATTTTGCTCATGTCCAGACTTTGCCTGAGACTGGGATTAAGCACAGTGGACTGGTTAACCTGGCAGAACAGATTTCAAGGCAGCTGAATGTTGAGGCAGTGACATGGCTATTGTTGGGGCTTTTAGTCAGATTTATGTTGAGAATCAAGAGCCAAGAACCCAGCAAGATGATTTAGAATGTTGTGAGTTTGGCCAGAAAGGAAGTGTCAATAAATCTTGCAAAGATAGAGCTGAGAGAATCTCCATTGCTGAGAAGGAACAGGAGAATAGAAAGGGTAGACTAAGGGCATTGCAGTAGGCAGCAAGTCTCTGCCCTTTGCAGCCTTAGAACTGCAAGGGAGCAGGACTTTGTTTTGAGAAGAAAACTACAAGGTGCCATGTTCTAGCATGGTAGAGGCATAGAGAATTTGTTCCTCAGGATCAGCCTCAGAGTGCTCAGTGATCTAGGCACTCTACCTCTATAGCCAAGAGCAAGGAAAACCTGGCTACTGCTCCAGCTGGCAGCAGACATTGGCATAATCCATATGGCATTGGTTTTAGGTGCATGCAGAATGCGAGTTCTGAGGTTACGAAGGCTTCCATCTAGATTTCAGACGAAGGCCTGGGAGGCCAGGCACTGTGCACCTGAGAGGGAACTATGTGAAGGAGAGAGTGAGAAGCCTAACATGCAGTGGAAACCCAGAAGTTTGGAAAAGCCAGATACATGGATCATCTAGAAAAAGCTGCAGGGAGGGAGCAAACAGGCCTGAGAGAGAAGCCATGGGAACTACAACTAGCAGAAGTGCCACACAGGAGAAGCCACATGGAGCTCATAATTTGCCGAAGATTGCTTCACATGGAATTAAAGGACTTAATGTTTGTCCTTCTGGAGTTTGGACTTGGTTTGGTCCCAATGCTTGGTATCCTGCTGTTTATACCTCTTGGAATGCTAACGTTTTTCTTGTGCATTTGAATGTTAGAAGTGTTTAACTTTTCATTTATACAGGGGCTCACAGCTAAGAGTTTTCCTTAGATGTTGGGGGAGACCTGGGGCTTGGACTTTTCAGCAATGCCGATACTGTAGGACTCTGGCAACTCTTAGAGATGGACTAAAATACCTTTTGCATAAAGGGATGTGCATGAGTCATTGTGGGGACAGAATGTTATAGTTTGTGTCTAGTTGTAACCCCCATGACCTGATGCTGTCATGGAGTAGCTTCTAGAGTTTGTGATTAAATTTTTTTTTTTTTTTTTTTTTTAAATAGTACAAGGCCTACAGGGTCTCACTACACAGATCAGACTCCTAGTGATCCTCCTGTTTCAGCCTCCCAAGTGCTGGGATTACAGGCCCACACTACCATACCCAGTCTCAGTCACTTTCTCAGTACACACTGGGGGAGAGCCCGGCATGGCAAGCTGGGGATCAAACCCCAGTCCCTGTATCTGCCTAAGCAGGTGCTTTAATCCCCGGTCCCTGTATATGCCTAAGCAGGTGCTTTAATCCACTGAGCTATCTGGCTGGCCCTTTGTGATTAATTCTTGATCCAAAGCTGCATTATGGGTGTGAGTGTTACACCTGCATTGGAGCAGATAATCTTCATACAGTTGTAAGAAGGGGAGAAAAGCTTGCTAGCTGTTGCTGCTGCTGCTTCTTTCTTTGTTCTTTGCTGTATTTTGCCACCATAAATGGCTGTCCTCTTTCATGTGCCACTCTGCCTGGAGCCAGCTGAGTATGGACTGAAATCTCCACTAACTGTGAGATAAATAAATCTTTCCTTCCCTAATTTTGGCTGTTGGGCATTTTGTCTCAGTAATGAGAGAAGAGTAAGACATGCACCATCTTCAACAACTAAAAATAACTTTATCAGCAATAAGACAAATGGAGACTTGTTGTCCCTTTTTTGGCACGTTAATATGAATGCAAAAATAACCATATCAGCAATATGATATTGAAGTGTTTTTGTTAATCTTATTTTTAGGCTTGTTATTCATCAGATATATTCAAATTGTGGAACAACCAATCTTTATTATTCAGAAGTATGACTTATTATGGAGGCCAACCTCCTCTGTACAACTTGAAGCAAAAGCAAAAATAAATACTTATCTCAAACAAAGTATATTATTTTGCATTAGATGAGCATAAAGAAATATGACAGTTAAAGTTATAATACCTAATTTCCTTGTAACTCCAAAGTACATCCTTTACCTAAGGATTTCATTTCTTTCTGTCTTTGATCTTTTTTCCTGAACCTTTTATCTCTTCATAGACCTCTTTATCCATTATTCTATCTAACAGTCTGTCTTGCTCCCTGAAAACCTTTTATTTTCTTTTTACTTTGAATTTTTCATTAAAGAGCAAAGGTCTTACATTATAGGTTTTTACAGATTTTTGCAACTGGGGTTTGTGTGTGTGTGTGTGTGTGTGTGTGTGTGTGTGTGTGTGTGTCTGTCTGTCTGTTTCTTTTACCACTAGGGATCAAACTCAGGGATGCTGGACTACAATTACACCCTCAGCCATCTTAATTTCGAGACAAAGTCTTGCTAAATTGTCTGTGCTATCCTCTAGTTTGTGATCCTCCTGTCTCAGCCTCCCAAAGAAGCAGGGATTATAAGCAATGTATCATTAAACCTGGCTTCCTAAATATTTTTTTAAAGAAGACTCCTCCCCTTTTCAAAGTTACACCTCCTGTGTAAACCCTGGGAGATTTCTTTTCTTTTACGACAGGGTATTCAGGGTGTATAAGGTCTCACTACATAGATCAGACTTGTGATCTTGTTTGCAGCCTCCCAAATGCTGGGATTACAGGTGCCCACCACCATGATCAGTCTCAATCGCCATTTCTGCACCCTGGGGGCAGGACCGGCACAGCAGGCTGGGGATCAAACTTCTTAAGCAGATGCTTTAATCTGCTGAGCTATTTGGCTGGCCCTTGAGATTTCTTACTAGCAATGCTAAATTAACCATAGGGTATTTCTCAAGTAATATTTCAACTTTTTCTCCATTTATATCTTATGAAATCATAGTTCAAGAAAATGTAGATAAACAACATCAACAAACCTACACAGAAGTCTTTACTCTCAGAATTAAGAGTATTTTGTCATTAAGATGCCATTTAATCAACTTTTATATTGCCAGATCCTGCCCCACCATGTGTGAGGTAGGCTTACTTGAAGAGCCAGCTTATTTATTGTTTCTAATGTAAGTAAACATGACTCTGTCAATCAAAAAAGAGTTCTGTTTGACTTGGAATCCATGACTAGATGTGACCATGCTTGAGCCTCTAGAATCTTCTTTTGTGTCTTCCACATCTAAACCATTGGTGCATCAAATTCTAAAACATACTTTAAGTCTGTCATCTTGTTACCAAATGGATCCATGTCTCTGCTGTCTGTCACTTATATGAATGCAAAGACCTTGTGCTCTGTCTCCTTGTTCCAGAAGTTCATATACTTTCCAAAGTGGTCTTAGAAAATGTTCCATAAGGTCACTTTCCTCTCCAACTTGTCCTTCCTTGATTTTATTCAGAGGGCCAGCTCTATCTTACTCAGATTGAGTTTAATGTCAGTTTTCGGGGCTGGTGAGATAGCTCAGTGGCCTAAAGAACCTGCTTAGGCAAACTTAGGAAAGTGCAGAGACTGTGGTTTGATCCCTGGCACCACATGCCACACCAACCACACCCCCAGGACAGGCTGAGCTGGCCACAAAAAAATAAATGTCAGTTTTCTCAAAGAAGATTTTCAAGGAAAGATTCTCTTAATTACTCTCAATTACTCTTCAGTGCTGTTTACATCATATTACTGATCACTACTTTACATTACATAGCATGCGTATCAGCTGGATGCATGCTTCTGTATCATTTGCTATTAGGTAGAAGGCTCTGTGAGAGCAAGGAACTTTCTGAGTTGCTCATTTTTGTGTTGCTATGAACCACTTCAGTGTTTGGTATGTTGTAAATATTCAGTAAACATTTTTGAGCAAATGAATGCCAGTTCACTGATAAAGGTAGACTTCTTATGTTAATGGTGAAAAGAGTGAATTGCTGGTTGGTGGGAGGCAAGGAAACCAGAAGATCCCACAGTCAGCCTGCCCTTGAAAATCAAATCCAGGGCCAGGGATTTAGCTCAGGGTGCAGTGTCTGCCTGGTAAGTGTTGAGTTCCTGAGTTCAAATCTCAGTAGCTCTCCTCACCCAAAGAAAGTAAAATCCAGAAAAGAATAGAAACCATGTAGTACATTTATAAGTTGTCACTACATTTCCTTAGCATTTTTTCTCACAGTATTCAGTGGGTTTTTGGGGAAGCATTCATTTACCTAATTGTGTAGAGGGGAGACAGTGAATACTTCCTCCTTGTGAAAGTGGAGTACAGGTAGGCAAGTCCTATCCATCTTTGGGTCTAAGGAATACAGGGAGGTAGTAGCATTTAGCAGCTAATGAGGGGACCATACAGGTAATGAAGAACTAGTACAGCACTAGGACCTGTGTCTTGCTTATTATTATTATTATTATTATTATTATTTTTAAAGCAACTTCTTCATACCAAGAGATCTGTCTCTTTTTCAAAGCCTTGTATAATTTGTAAATTACATATCTAGACTAAAGTGTGAATTGTTAGCCATCAAATTATTGATCATTTCTAGTTTCTCCAGGCCAGTTCCTAAAATTGTGATTTTTACCTTTCCCAATGTTTGATACAGACACTAAGAAAAGTAGGGATGTGGGCCTACCTGTTTGGCAACATCTGGCATCATTTGTACGGAATAATATTTTTCCTCCCATTTGCAAAGGTATTGTTTCTTCGTGGCATTATAACAGCGTAGAAGTATGTGTTGCCAGAAAGGTAGCAACTTAATTAGCATGAGAAGTTGAGTAGAATACCATGCTTTTTTACATTATTTCAGAATATAGCTCAAAAATTAGATTGAGTTAACATCAAGTATAAAGAATCAAGACATGATGTATTTCTGTAGCAGAACCAGTACCCCACAGTGAATACATTCATTATGTATTGCAGACACATACTAAAAAAGAAACAAAACAAAAAGCAAAGTGTGTCAAGCCAGCCTTAGTGACTCATAGCTGTAATTGCAGTTACTAAAGAGGCCAAAACGGGATTATAAATTTGAATTCTGCCCAGGTAATTTTTTGAGATCCCATCTGAAAGTTAAAATGACTGAGGATGCAACTCTGTGCTTCCTGGGTTCAACCCCCAGGACTCACCACCATCACTGCCATTACCAAAAGAGAGAAAGGAATAAAAAGATTGAGTCTCACTAATTTCAACCAGTTTTTCCTGCTTTTCTCTTTCTTCTCCCACCCCTCTAACTTTTCTATTTTTGGCTGCTTACATTTCTGTTAGGAGATCCGACCCTCCTGGTTGCAGGTATCAATGGGCCATGTAGTGCACTGACTTCTTTTTGGGAAGACCATTTGTCCTTTATATTGCCCTATACTCTGATGAGTTCTCACATTTGCTGAACACACAAAATAATTTCTCAGTAGGAGATTATTATGTGTTTTGTTTCCCTAGCTAGATACTTGTGAGCTCTTCTTATTTTGAAATGCACACATCATTGTATAGTGTAGGGTCCATAGTAAATGATTAAAATGATATTAATAGTTGAATTTAACAGCCTTATAAATTTCCTATTCTGCTGAGGGAACTGAACATAGTAGACATTTGGGTTGTAGATATGAAACATTTTGTTGTTTCTTGTTATATGACTAATTTTTTTTGTAGTGAATTTAACATTTTTGGAGGGAGGTGGCACTTTTTCTGAGAGACTAAATTATTCAATCCATTTTTGTAAAAGAGATCTTAAATTGTTAGAAACAAGACTTTGCAATCTCATCTGTTTGGAATTTTTGGATGTTTTTCGCTCTTCAAAAACAGTCTGTTCTTTAGTGATTTCAACATGAGTCCTTTCTGTGACATTCATTGTGAGCCTGCAGCACTGAATGAGACAAACCCCATTCTTGCTGCTGCCCTGCAGAGCCAACCTCAGACAGCTCTGATGCATGGTCCAGAATGAGAGCATAAAAAATCTTTGTAACTCTTCCCTCTGCCTATTTTCTGCCACTCCATAGATAATTTATATTTCAACTGAATTGTTTTAGTTGTTTTTTAAATTTAGCTCCTGCCTCCCTCTCTCTTTTTTGTTTCCTAAAATGTTCAAACCAGCTCATCCTTCATAACTTAAGCAAACCTTTTGGCATTGTGCTTTTCCTAACCCTTTATCTTTCTAACGCCCTGTGATCCTTTGCTTTTTGATTTGCTGATGTTAAGAGTTATTTGGGTCCTTTGTCTCTGTCTTCCTGGATTATAAGGCCCTAATCTAAGAAAAATATGCTATTTATCTTTCTTCCTGTCACTGCACTTAATATTGTTTTAAAAATGCTATCCCACATAAACATAACAAATGAAAGCATTTTAATTGCATTAACTATGAAATATTTAGGAAGCAAGTGCCATTTTAACTAAGATGAAGTTAAGGTGTTTTGTGGTATAGGGGGTCAAAGGTCTGTGACATTTGACCCCTTCTTCCTTTTTCTTCCAAGGATCCTATAGCTAGAGTTTAGTGCTGTTACAGAATCACACAGGCCAGGGGGTTCTTTAATGGCTCGCTGACCTCTTCTTTCTTAAAGAAAGATCATAAAGAAGTGGTCTTAAACGTATGAGTATTTCTAATCTGTTTCCAGAAAAACCTCTAAAGAAGGAAATTCTATAGCTTTCCTTGATACGCTGTTTTCAGTTTTGTTTTGAAAACTGTTCAGTAACTAAATGCTCAAGTTTATAATTAACAATAATTTTATCATTTCTTTTATAGATATTAGCTGGAGATAACTTTTGTTTTGGACTGTAGTTTGTATTTTTATGGTACTATGTTGAATGTGTGAGTAGAACAAAACTTATCTATTATTAGTCAGGAGCTCTGGATCTTCAACTCCAGCCCATAATATAATAGTCATGTTTGATTTTTCCCAATACCATTATGTCAGTTTTTGCTCTTAAAAACTGTAGGGACTCCCTGTAATTTTTAAGATGAAAATATCTAGAGTACCTGGTAATAACTACTATGGGGAAAAAGGGAATTTATACAGGCATACAGCAATTGGGGGAGGGGAGTATTGATTGATTCCTAGTGCTGTGTAAGTTGCCTTTTCTTTTTGGCTATTTATTAATATATCTAGTTTCAATTTTAGAATTCACTATCAAATAATTAATTTGTGTTCTCAGCTTTTATTTCATTACTAGGGAAAATGTTACAGTTATTTATATGAGTAGTCTTTTCCCTTTTAAAATAGTCACAATCTCATTTGAAAAATATGTATGGGATCTTTACACTGGTGTTATTTTCCTGACTATAAAGAGAGGAACTTTTAAATAAATTAGTTATTGTCTTCTGCGTTATTGAACATGTGGTCAGTTGTCATGTTCATACATCCAAATGATCAAAGTCTGAACTTCTGTCTAATTCTTCCCTGCTGTTAGGCTACCCTGTCATGATCAAGGCCTCAGCAGGTGGTGGTGGGAAAGGCATGCGCATCGCTTGGAATGATGAAGAGACCAGGTGAGAGGCTGTCCAAAATATACTTCTGATGAAAATTGCAGTTACCAGAGTTTTATTAAAGTGACAGATAAACAGATTCTCAAAGCATAGTAGGGTAATTACAGTGACCATCTAACTTTTAATTTTAAATGGGAGAAAAAGTGAAATTATTTAGAAAGCTTCTTTATGTAAATTTTAACGATGACTCATACAGGAACATTTTTATTAAACATTAACAAAGGCTTATCTTTTGGTCTTAGAATATATATGTGTGTGTATATATATATATATATATATATATATATATATATATATATATATATATATTTTTTTTTTTTTTTTTTTTTTTTTTTTTTTGTCTTTTTGAGACAGAGTCTTACTATGCAGTTCAGGCTGGCCTTAAGCTCACTTTGTAGCTCAGGCTGGTCTCGAACTCACAACAATCCTCCTGCCTCAGCCTCCCGTGTGCTGGGATTACAGGCATGTGCCACCACTCCTGACTTGTCTTAGAATATATTTTAAAAATTGGAATTATTCTGTTTTCTAGGCAGAAATTACTAACACTTGGCTGTTAAATTTGCAGTAGTGTCTGGAGAGTTGAACCACATATATTTAAGAACAGTCATACCTTCTTTGAGTTTATATGTTACCTCAATATCTTATTTGTTTTCCTTTACAAATCCAGAGGTATTAAATCATTTTGATAATTTTCTAGAGTGAAATTCATTCTGTTCTTTCTGGGTTTGAAATTACTGCATCTTCCTTATATACATGCTGTGTGTCATAAATTTAGAACACTTCTTTCTTACTGGTTTCAGACATCAGAAGTGACTTTTAAATAAAAATTTTTTCTTAGCCTGCCTATGCTGGGGCATGCTGAGATAGATGGCAATTGAGATTGGGCATGGTGGCGTGCACCTGTAATCCAGTATTTGGGAGGCTGTAAACAGGAGGACCACTATGAGTCTGATCTATGTGGTGAGACCCTCTAGACTCTACTAAATACAAAAAAAAAAAAAAAAGAAAAAGAAAAAAAATGTACTCTAATGTATTGATAGCATTGTAGCTATTTGAAAATAATTGCTCAAGCAAAAACCTAATATAAGCAAGTTTTAAGTTACTCTATCTGGTTTGTGTCCATTTATTTATTTATTTATTTATTTATTTATTTTTGTGTGGAACCAGGGATTGAACTCAGGCTCTTGCGTTTGCCAGGGAAGCGCTTATTCTACTGAGCCATCTCCCTGGCCCCTGTATCCTTTATTTTTAGTGGAGAGATTTGTGTCTTTTTTAGAGATAGAGGATACAAAAATCATAGAAGTATTTTGTTTTTTGTGTTGTTTCCTGCTCATTTCCTCTCAGAAGTAATGTGGTTTTCCAAATGATTAATTCTGCTTTCTTTTGCTTTCCTTATTTCCTTCCACATTCAATTCTCTCTCAAATCTCATAGAGAGTAAAATCTAGAGTCATCTGAAGTCATCTTCTAGTAGAGTGGCATCTAAGGCCTACTCAGAAATTAGGTTTTGAAGTGAGAGGTAAAGTTGGAAATCTAGAAACAGAATGTTCTTTGTTCACAATTATGGAGCAGGTTCTGTGTTGGAGACTTGCACTGATGGATTTTTTAACTTTTTATTTTGTGTACTTGGTACAGTGTCTCACTATACAGCTTGAATTTATAGTGATCCTCCTGTTTTCAGCCTCCCCAGCACTGGGATTACAGGCCTGTGCCACCATGCTCAGTGTGCCTGAGGGTGGGGCCGGTGTGACATGTGGTACTGGGGGATTGAACTCTGGTCCCTGAGCTTACCTAAGCAGGTGCTTAGTTCACTGAGCTGTTTTGCCAGCCTTTGTACAGTTTTAACTGTATAATAATACTGGCTCACAGCACCATTGCTCCTGTGGGTGACATCAGGGGAGAGATTTGGCTTGTGTTGAGGTGGTGGTCTTTATACTCTAGCCTCACTTCTATACTGGTACTGGCACTAGATACTGACTGAGATAACAATAGAGTCTCTTTCTTCTCCCAGCTTAATGCTAAGTCAGCAAGAAGGAATGCCTTGCATGGACTGGCAGTGCTTGTTGAGAGCCTGCTGTTTGACAGGCAGTGTTTTAGTTAGGTTTGGGAAAAAGCAATGAATAAAACCAGAAAATAATCTGTTTCTTCACATACTTTATATGTTCAGTCAACACATACCTGTGAATTCAGGAAAATATTCATAAATATAGACAAACTTTAAAAAGCACATATTTGTTTTACTAGCCTCTACCTGGAATTTAGTGTTTCCTTCAGTGTAGTAATAAGCCAGAGTAATAGAATCTTTGAAACCTTTCACCACTAGGAAATCACATGTATTTTCTCATCTGATTATGGTGTTGCAGAGACTTCTTAGTTATAGTGATTTTTTTTTAAAAGCCCATTGTTAGAGTTTATTAAAGACCTACATGTGTTATATCCTAAATATGTAAGAACATTTTGATACGTATATTATAGCATATTTTTTTCCGATGCAGTCCTTTGCATTTTAGATTATTGTCTGTTATTATTATCATTATTATTATTACTGCTAGAGATTGAATTCAGGACTTTGCTCTTGCTCATGTTAGGTAAATGTTTCACCCTTAAGCTCTACCCTCAGTGTACTAAAAGAATTTTTAGGCCTTTAAGAGACAGGATTTCATTTTGTTGCCTAGAATAGCCCTGAACTCCTGGGCTCTGCCGATATTCCTGCCTTGGCCTCCTATGTAGTTGGGACTGCAGACAGATGTTTGGTAACCCCATGCATCTTGCAACACTTTACACCTTACTTTGGTAAGAAGTTCATATACTACATCATTCTGCAAAAGATATTCATGGCATAAAAAGACTGGAAAGTTCTGTTCTGGTAGTAGCAGCCAAACAGTGAACAAAACCAAAGAACATTTCATGCTCTTGTGCAAGGTGAGAAGTAGAGAAGTAGTATAAGAAAATAAGGGAGGAACACAATATATGTTGGAAGGAATGTCCTTTTAAAATGGGTTATTAGGGCCTTCCTGAGAAGATAGCACAGGAGTGAGGAGGTAAGAGTGTAAAAGGATACAGATGTGGAAACAGCAAGCACAGAGGTCCTCCTTTGGGAGCCTGTGAAGTGATTCAGAAGCAGCACTGTGTCCTAGGGAGGAAAAGAGTGAGGGAGAGAAGAGGAGGAGGTAGGTGAGAATGGTGCACATGATGAGGGTCAATCTTTTAGGCCATTCTTGGATCGGGAGAGTTTTGAGTAAAGAAGCCTATTGTGGAGCTACAGTAAATCTTTCCAACATTATTTTTCCTTTTTTGTAAATCAGAAAAAAAATTCTAACATTTAAAAAGCAGAGCTGGGGCTCAAGTGTCATAAGCACCTGCCTGGCAAGCTCAAGGATCTGAGTTCAATCCTTGGTACTAAAAAAAAAAAAAAAAAACTCAAACAAGTAAATAAAATGTAGAGAGTATAATGAACTTCTATGTGTGTTACTCAGATGAACCAGTTGTCAGGGTCTTTTAACTTAGATTGTACAAGAGTCAGTGAGGTTGGTAATATCTTGGTAATAGGTTAAAAGAGACCAGGATTGGGGACTGTGGAATTAGGGAAAGCAGTTAGGAGGTTGTTGTAATCACCTATGCAAGAAAAAAATAGTGATGGGCTTTCACCAGTGTACTAGGATAGAGGGGGTAAGAAGGAGTAGAATTCTGAAAGTGGAGATAAGATTGGACAAAGAATGTGACAGTGTTTGAAGATGAAGTATAGACACTTTGTTTCATTTTGTGATCTTTTTATTTGGTTGAATTTATAAGAATGAAATACATTTGATGCAATTCTACTTCATGTGAAAGTTTCTTGTGAAATGCTGGGAAGTTTAGGTCAAAACGAGAGCTTTTAGCTTCAGAATTAAGGAGTAATCTGGCTCTTTTTTTTCTTGTCTTTTTGAGACAGGGTCTCACTATGCAGCTCAGGCTGGCCTTAAGCTCACTTTGTAGCTCAGGCTGGTCTCGAACTCACAACAATCCTCCCACCTCAGCCTCCTGAGTGCTGGGATTACAGGCATTGCCACCACGGCCAGCAGTAATCTGGTTCTTATCCTCTCTTTGGAACTCTTCCAGCCTGGATCTCTTCTTTCTGAGAGAGCATTGGGGTACCTTTGTGAATGGTTTGGAGTTGGGCTAACCAGTTGCTCTGCGTGGGTAGAAACAAGCACAAGGTGAGGAGGCATTCTTATTTTGCACCATGTTTCCTCTATCAAAGTTGAGGTTTGAGACTATGTCTGTTTCTTAGTTCACCCCTGTGAACCTGTAGACCTCTCAGTGGGTGGCTTCAGCTTCCTCATAGTGTGGTGGTTTTGGACTTCATATGAAATGGCCCATGTCTCCAAGGTCATTTGTTTCAAATCCAGGTAGAAGCTATGTAACTTTTTGACACAGGTTCTCTTCCATTGTCTTCTATTGGTTTTCAGGAGGCACATGCTTCTGTCTAAAATCAAGGGGAGGGGATTTTTGACTCCTTTTTCTTTAGAAGAGTGTGACTAGGAACTTAAAACAGCATGTGGAATGGTAGATACTGTTATGATTATCTTTGGAAACAACATAGCCTCTTCATAGAAAAGAATGGTCATGATATTGAACTAAATTTAATAGTTTTGTATGAGATGAATATTTTATGACCTTTAATCTTTTTCTTATTGTTTTTCTTTTTGCATGATACCAGTTTTCCTCAAAGCTTTACCTTTCATTGCTTTTCTTGAGATCTCAGAAGTCTTATCAAACATTTCTCCAGACTATCCTTAGTAACATATTTTTTATGAGAGCAATTATTTTTCAGTTTCTGGGCAGTGCCATTGCTTGTGCTGTTGTTGATGTATGAATTTTAATTTAGACTTAGAATTGTTCAGCTGGAGAGATGGCTCAGTGGAATAAGCACTTCCCTGGCAAGTGCAAGGGCCTGAGTTCAATACAGGTTCAGCCAAAAAAGAAAAAAAAAAAAAAAAAAGAATTTTTCGTAAGTCATTGTATCTACTCAGGTGGCCACCTTTGGGATATAACTTACTGTTTCTTGGCAAGTAAATGACACATTGATTCAAAATATATTTATACTGTTAATAAAAATTAGGATGCTTTCTAAAAATATTACTGTTTTCAACTTTATAAACTATCTCTGAAACCTTAGATTAACAGAAGCATGGCACTCTATTTTAGTAAAAATTGTTCTTTGTTTTAGTAAGTTGCTCTATATCTCTGTTTACTGAAAAAATAAAACCTATAGAAAAGTTGAGAGAATAGTCCAGTGAACACTAATTGATTTGTCTTCTTTAATCACAGTCAATATTATGTCACAATTCATCCACTCCCTTCTTTCTTTCTCCTTGAAGAAAAGTTGCTGTGTAATCCCAAACATTTTACTATTTTTAGTGTAGTATAAAATTTAATAGCCATTAATTACTTTTATCTTTTATTCTCGGGGTGTCTCCATCTTAATAAAGTTCTTTCCCCTCAGCTTTTTCAAGGAAGTCGCATCTGAGTCTTAAAATCTTTAAACCTTTGTGAAGGTTTTATTTTATTTATTTTTTGTTTGTACTTATTATTATTTTTAAAGTATACAAAATAGTGATAGAAGAAAACAGTATTATACATGATACAAGATTTCACTAGACAAAATAATGGGAATCCAACAATGGTTGCTGTATTACATGATGCTATTAGCTTTTCAGATTATCAGATATAAATGTATAAGTTTTGTTTTTAAAAAAAACAATAACTAAGAAGTTATAAGATTTTAAATGAATGTGCAATATTGTATAATAGAGAACCATGAAGGATCTGAACATGGACCTGGGTATTTTCTTAATAATCACTGGTGTTCTTTTTCATATCCAGTTTCTCATGGAATCTATGGTATGAATGGAATTGTCCACATGTTGAATATTCCCATTGGAATTTAGGCACTGTAAGGACAGTTTCTGTGTTGCTTTTATATTCCTAATACCTTGATGATCAGTACTTATTGAATGAATGTAAAATTAAACTCCCCAAAAAATGTTTATATTTTTTGCACTGTGGATTGAACTCCTTATATATGCACACGTGTACTTTACCACTAAATTGTGCCCCGACCCAAAAATGTTGATAACAGTTTTTCTTTGGTTCCAAAATATATCTGTGATCCTTTTAAAGTTGGTACTTATTTTGGTGACTTTGATTGTCTTCCTTTTGGTTTTCTTGGTTTTAAAAAATATAAAGGCTCTCAACTATTGCAAGAAGAGACAAGCTATTAAGTGCTATTTTCTCTTTGTGCATTATTATGTCTCATCTAATATAACGTTGGTTATGTGGTATTGAAAGCAAAGATTAAACTGTGCTTCTGTGCTTCTTTCTTTAAGTATGTAGTCTCCTGATATGTAAACTCCATTTCTCTGAATCACAGTTGTAAAAGATGTAATAGAAGACTAAGAAAACCTAATAGCTATCTTCTAGAGAACAGAAATTGGGCTTTTGTTTTGGGTGTGTGTGTGTGTGTAACCAGGGATTGAACTCAGGCCCTTGTGCTTGCCAGGGAAGCGCATATTCCACTGAGCCATCTCCCTGGCCCCCAATTGGGCATTTTTTAAAATCACATTTTGAAAATTATCTTCTAGTCAGCATTTACCTACAGTGCTAAAAGAATGAAAACAAGAACACGGAATAGTTGTTTTTAATATTCCCAGAAGGATTGCTTATAAATAAAATGAATGGAAAAACTTGATTTTAATGTTTTATGTTGAATGTTTTATGTTTTATTTATTTTATCTGAAGACAACTGTTTATCATGTAAAAGGAATTGCATTTTATGTTCTACATGTGTCAGTAAATGAATAATAATTCTCAGTTTAGGTAGGTTTGAGTTTTTAAGGACTGGTCAAATAAACCCATTGTACAGAAAGAATATATTTTAATACAGATAACTTAAATTGTTGTTAATTAGGGAATGAAATATAAAAAGCAACAATTAAACACATTTCTATTTTCAAAAATTGTTCTTTTTTAAGTATTAATTTGAACAATCTTAGAGAAGCTAAAGTTGTAATTACTTATGTATGTGGGAAAGAGCTGCATTTCAGGGTGTGCACTGAAAATACCAAGAAATGCTGTTAAGAATCTTAATATCATTTTCTGAATCTTGAAATTGAATGTTCAGTCACATGACAGAAAGATGTTGGCTGGAATTCTGCACCATTTGTGTAGTTGGCCAGACCCTTTGCCTTTATGTTTTACCTCACTGTGGCTATGGATCAATCTCTGAGCAAGATGCTCTGCTCCTGAACTATATCCCTAGCCCTGACTCTTCACGTTTTTGTTTGTATCTTCTAACTTCTAGGCCAAGTAGATATGTATTTTCATAATTACGTATGTATAAGGTTCAACCTTATGTATAAGGTTGAAGAAATAAAATTAGCCAGATGTGGCACAGATCTATAAGCCCAGCTACTTGGGAGGCTAAGGTAGGAAAAGCACAATTTTGAGGCTTACCTGAGTAACACACAGGCACACACGATAGATAGATAGATAGATAGATAGATAGATAGATAGATATTTAGATAGAGTGAGTGAGCAAATAAGTCTGACGATGTAGCCTGGGATTAGAGCACCTACCTCTTGGTTCCTCTCTCCAGCTCCACATACTTACAGCTACACCCACATAAAGAATTATTTTTAAGTGCTCTATGTGATTGGTCAAAATCTCATACTACCAGTAGGTGAGATAAGTGCCAGTGTTTGTTTTAATATGCTTATCCCTTGTTTGTAGCAGTACAATTCATAATAGCTAAATTATAGAAGTGGCATGTATTTCCATTAACAGATGAACAGATAAAGAAAATATGTATATATACATGGTGGAGTACTATTCATCCATAAAGAGGGATAAACTTGAGCCATTTGTAGAATAATGGATGGATGAGTTTTAAGACTATAATGTTAAGTAAAATAAATCAACATGGAAGGTTAAGTATCCCATGGTTTCTGTTGTATGATAAACCAAAGTATGAATAATTTAAAAGAACAAAATAAAGGAGAGATACTAGGAAGCAGGGGAGAGTTAGACTGTTTGAAGGTGGAAGGGAATCTGAGGGAGAGAAGAGGGGAAAGGGGAATAAAAGGATCCAGCTGTGATGTGCACATGCGCTAGTTCCCCCACAAGGTGCGAGTGTTATTGTTTCACAGAGATACTGATAGAAAGTAAATGTATAAAAAACTCAAATAAAAAGAGAAGTAGCCCACCCCAGACCACAGAACTTAACAAGTAGGAGAGTTGAGGTTTAGCCAAAGTTGAATTAGTTGTCAGACATTAAATTTTTTACTGCTTTGTTCTGAAGTGGAAATAAATACTAAAATGTCTTGGTTTTCTTTATAATGAGGGCTGTATTTTGTTAATTTTGACTACTGTTCCTTTTTACATTACAGGGATGGTTTTAGGTTTTCATCTCAAGAAGCTGCTTCTAGTTTTGGTGATGACAGACTACTAATAGAAAAATTTATTGATAACCCTCGTCATATAGAAATTCAGGTTGGTACTTTTTTTTGTCTTTTTGAGACAGGGTCTCACTATGTAGCTCAGGCTGGTCTTAAGCCCACTTTTGTAGCTCAGGCTGGTCTTGAACTCACAACAATCCTCCTGCCTCAGCCTCCCGAGTGCTGGGATTACAGGCCTGCGCCACCACGCCCGGCTCAGGTTGGTACATTTTAAGATGCTTCTAATTATTATTGTTATAGGCCATTTAGGTCCATACCTCAGGTCTGTTTGCTTGCCATTAAATGAATCAAAGGAGTCCATTAATGTTGGGGAAGAAAGGAAAAAGGGTTTCATCCCAGCTAGCTCTCAGGCTATGGAGGCTGTATACAGCCCTTATTATTTGAGGCCCATCTGCCTCAAACCAGCGTTTCACCTTGCACAGGTGTGATTGGGTCTTTCACAGCAGGGAGCAGTGTGGGAGGGAACACAGTGAACTACAGATGTGTTCAGGCTGTTGCATCCCTTCCTGGACCTCTGCCTCCCTCACCTAAGAAAATGAGACAACTTTATTTCCAGCATCTGCCTATTCTGTCCACTCTGCTGGGCTGTCAAGGAGGCAGCCATTTATACCTCGGCCTAAGAAAGTTTACAGAAGCCACTTGACTCTACAGACCCTCTCCCTCCCCCCCAAGAATCTATGAAATTGTATTTTGTCCTAGTGGTGTTGCTTGCATTATGATTTTAAACAGTATCATTTATTTTCATTGGAAACATCCTTTCTTGCATGTAGCATGATTGTGAATTGTTTTGGTAAGTTTGATTAAGTGTAAAATAAAGTGACCTCTTGTTTTTGGAATTTCGTGTTCTTCTTGTCCAACAGTACTATGATTTTGGTTGGGATGGAAATTATACAAAAACCAGATTCCAAAAAGAAGCAGTCTCGGGGGCTTGCGGGTTAGGTCAGTTGTTTAAAGCACTGCTTGTACAAAGGCAGTCAGGCACAACAGACTGCGATTTGATACCCAGCTCCACAAGCCACACCAGACCTCCTCTTAAGACAGCCTGAACTAGTCAAAAAAAAAAAAAAAATCCTTCTCCGATTCTGGGGGTTGCTGGTTAGTTTGTTTAAAGCCCTGTGTGGGCAAACTCTGTCAGGCGCAGAGGACTGTGGTTTGATCCTCAGCTCCTCATGCTGCTCTAGACCTGCCCTTCCTTACGTCAGCCTGAGCCAGCCAATAAAAAAAAGAAAGGGTCTCCAATTGTTTGAGTAGGTTAAATATATTTTGCCAATAGAATCATTCAGTCTCCTTCTGAGATTGGGTCATTTAAGGGGTATGTTTTAAAAGACAAAAGAGCCCGGATTTGGACTCCTGTATCTTTCAGTTCGCTGCATGTCTGTGTGCCCCACTGAGACAGGCAGTCTTTTGGGAGGTTGTTACATAGAGATGACTAAATAATTTCTTTTGTTCATATTGATTTAATTAGTTGTTAAAGTGGTTATGGGAGCTGGGCATGATGGAGCATGCCTGTAATCCTAGAACTCAGGAAACTGAGGCAGGATGATCACCTTAAATTTCATGCCAGCCAGGGATACATAGCAAAACCTTATCTCACAAAGCAAAACAAAACAAAACAAAATTAAAACAAAACAAAACAAAACCAACCAATAAATACCACAAAGTGATTATGTGAGTGTGGTTTTCAGCAAAAAAGAATAACAAAGAAAAAACTCTATTCAGGTTTTCTTTTTCTTTTTTGTTAGAAATACCTTGTGGTTACTTTACACATTATGACTATGAACTGATAAAAGATGAATATTAAATTAGTAACTGTATTGGTCAAGGTTTTACTTAGAGGAACAGATATACTATAAGGAACGAATATTAACCAAGATATATAATATATAAGGAATTACAAGACTGGCTTTCAACAGTCAGCCGCAGAGTCAGATGAGGGAGCGTACAGAGGGCGTCTGCACACCCCAGGCTGAAAAATTTGGTCCTAAGGTCTGAAGCTCACTGCTGTGCTCCATGAAAGTGTCTATTCCTCAGCTAATGGGTCTGCAATGGAAGACTGAAAAGTCTGTGATGGAGGCTGAAGAGTCTGCAACGCAAATGAAGGATCCAAGCCAGAGGCCAAAGAGCCTGGGCTGTGCGCCAGGTGATGAAGGCCAAGCGAAGACTGAAGTTCCTCCAAAAAAGCAGAACATCCAGCACTTCTTCAGCCCCCTTTATATGGTCTCTTTGGGCTGAGTCACTCTGGGGCAGAACTAGTTGTGCTTCAGGGCCAGACCCCCACCAGCCGGAACTGTGCCACAGAGTCATCCGGCCAAATTGACACAATGTATCAACCACTACAGTAACCATGGAATTAATTATATTTTAAATTCTAAAGTAAATGAAAAATCAGTTATTTGCTGATATTGTCCTTTCTATGGGGGCATAATATAGTAAGATCTATATTACTTTATTGCTATATTACTTTTGTTAAAGTTTAATGATTTTTTTTTTTTTTTGTAGAAAATCTTCCTGTATGTCCTCAGATTTTCCAGGGTGGGAAAAATTGTTGATAATTTTGAAACATTGAAAATAAGGTGCTTCCTTCTGGTGCAAGCAGACTTTTTAAAAAAAATTTTCTATATTGAGATATTACATATACAGTGAAAGCTACAATTTTTTTTTTTTGTTTCTTTTTGTGTTTTTGAGACAGGGTCTCACTATGCAGTTCAGGAAAGCTACAAATTTTATAAAACTCAATAAAAATTTTATATGCACATGTGTAAATGTGCAACAACCATCCAAGTCTAGATGTGATACATTTTTATTAAACCAAGCATTCTTTCATAACATCTGCCAGTTAGTTGCTCTCCTTGGCTAGTGTGAATAACAGCTGTTCTGACAGCTAACATCATAGATAGGTGTTTTCTGGTTGTTTTATAAGGTACTAGGCGTCAAACCCAGGACATTTCATGTTTTAGGCAAGTGTTTCACTGAGCTGCATATTCTTAAACTGTGTGCAGGGCTGGGGAATACAGCTGGAACGGTGGAGCTTGTGCTAAGCATGCATGAGGCTCAGAGCTCAGTCCTCACCACACACAAAATAAGCCTTACATAAATGAATGATTCAATATATAGTTGTTTGTTTATTTAAGTTATATAGCTGTTTGTATTTTTATTTTCATATATCATCATAGCATTGAAGTTCTTCCATGAGGTTCTGTGTTATTTGCTTTTAAAAAATAGTACTGTGTTATCCTGTTGTTTAGCCTGTATTTTATCCATTTTGTTGTGTGGAACATTAGGTTCTTTCAGTTATTTTTGATATTAAGAGTAAACCTTTTTAATATACTAAGGAGAGATACAGCTAGATTATATGGTAAGATTATTTTTAGTTTTAGTAGCAACTGTGGTTGTACTAACATCCTCAGCAGCAATATATGAGTTTCCATTGCAGCTTTCCTTTTTAGTACTTGATACTCTCAGTTTTTTTTTCTTTTTTCTTTTTGTCTTTTTGAGACAGTTCAGGCTGGCCTTAAACTCATTTTGTAGCTCAGGCTGGTCTCGAACTCACAACAATCCTCCTGCCTCAGCCTCCCGAGTGCTGGGATAACAGGCCTGCGCCACCACGCCCGGCTAAATTTTTTTTTTCTTTTTTTTTTGGATATTCTCAGTTTTTTAAAGTGCACATTTTGATGAACATGTAATAATATTTGTTAAATTTGGATTTTCCTGATGAGTACTCTACTCATGTTAAAGTCCTATATAACCTGTATATGTAGGTTTAAGAGCTTTGTTGTTTTAGGTATGATATATAGGTGTGATACTGTTCTTGAGTGAAAATTTTGTTTGGTATCAGTTAGGACCAGAGCAAAAGTGTTTCTGCTTAGATATCCAGTTTTCCAGCATCATTTCTTGTGGCAGTCGTTTGTTATAATTTAAGTAACACTTGGTCACTGTCTTAATTATTCTGGTTTTATAACCAAATAGTAACCTGATACTGTAAGTGTTCTAAATTCATTGCTTTTTTTCTAGATAGTTTTGGCTGTTCAGTTTTTTTTTTTTGACTTTTTGTGTAAATTTTAAAGATACTTTACCTATCAACATGTGGGATGTAGAGTCAGGTTGATTTAATCTAAAGGTTATTCTGGGAAGAACTGACCTTTTTAACAAAATAGAATTTCCTAATCCATGAACTGGATATCTCTTCATTTATCATAGGTCTTCCTTAGTCCCTCTCAATACTGTTTGTAGTTTTGAGTATGGGGATCTTTCATTCAGTTTATTCCTAGATTTATATATGTGTGTGTGCTGGGGAGTGAACTCAGGAAGTACTGAGGTCTGCATTCTCAGCCCTTTTTATTTTTTAAATTTTGAGATAGGGTTTTGCTAGTTGCTCAGGCTGGCCTTTCAACTGGTTCCCCTGGTAGAGGGGAATGTGGGTGTGTGCCACCATGCCTGGAGTAATCATAGGTATCTGATAATTTTTAATACTTTTATATATTCTTTCATTTTCTAAATTTCATTTCCGTATTGTGTTTTCTGTATGTATAGAAATACAGTTAATTTTTGTGCATTGATCTTGAACCCAGTGTTTCTGCTAAAATCCACTTTTAAATTTTTTAAAATTATCTTTTGCTGAGTAAAAACACCTCAAACTGCAGTGATATAAAGCACTTGTTCCTGCTGCAAGGAGGCTGGCTACTCATGTCATTCAGTGTTTAGATGTCTGAGTTTCCTGATAGACCATGAGGTCCTTGAGGGCATAGACTGCCTCTTACTTCTGTGTTCCCAGCAACTAGGCCTTTGTCTTTCACAATGCTCATAGTCAATAAATTCTTCTTAGTTTGTGTAAAATAATTGTGTCTACATTAGTCTTTTAGTTTATTTTAATGAGCCATAGTCTGTAGCTTAGATGGTATTTTTAAGCATAGGTGAAAATGACTCCCTGGAACTTGAATGGGCAAAACAGATGTTTCTCATATCTGATGTGTAATTGGAAGTTTATTATTTACTTTTTTTTTTCATTTTTAACCATTTATATTAAAAAATTTGTGCACATGACATAAGATATTCTGTAGAAAACAAGCTTCCTTTTACTCTTTGAGTCCTCTGCTTTTTGTTCCTAGGTAGGTTGTTATTGAATGATGATCCACTGTCCCTGAAGAATATCTGGGTATATCCCCTATTTTTTTTCCATGAACTGTCACATACTGTGCACTGTCTCATACTGAAACTGTGCACTGACAGTGTGAGAGATACTAGTCTGTGTGTATATCTTTGTATCCAGTGTTTTTGAGCCAGGGAACTGCTGGAGGTCTGTTGTGGAGCTATGTTTAAGAAGTAAAATAGCTTGGAGTTCCTAAATATATACATATATGGCTATCTATAAATTAGACAATATTATACTGAATGGTGAAAAATTAAAAGCATTTCCTCTAAAAATCAGGACTAAGACAAGGATGGCCATATGTACCTATTCTATTCAATATAGTACTGTGCTTAGAATCTTTTTTTAAATTTTAAATGTATTATCTAGATTTGTTTTTGGTTTTCTCTTTCTTTCTTTCTTTCTTTCTTTCTTTCTTTCTTTCTTTCTTTCTTTCTTTCTTTCTTTCTTAATGTATTTGGTACAAGGTCTAACTATGTAGCTCAGACTATATTTTCAGCCTCCCCAGTGCTGGAATTCCAGGTGTGTACCACCATGCCTGGTCTTGGTGGCTGGCTTGGCACACCTGGAGGCGGGACAAGTGAGGCATGTGGTGCCAGGGTTCAAACCTCGATCCCAATGCTTGCCTAAGCTGGCGCTTGCTTCATTGAGCTATCTCACTGGTTGGCCCTAGAGCTTGCTTTTTTTCCAAACTCAGGACCTTGCGCTTGCCAGGCAAGTGCTGTGCTGCTGAGGTTTATCCTTGGCACTGTTCTGGGAATTTTAACCAGAGCAATTAAGCAAGAAGAAGGATGAATGGGAAAGAAGTCAGTTATCCTTATTTGTATACAATATGAGCCTATACTTAAAAGACCCTGGAGATTCCACCAAAAAAATTTTAGAGCTCATACTCAAGTTCAGAAGAATACCAGAATACAAATAAACATTTAAAAAGTCAGTAGCTTTGCTAAAAATATCAGTAGCTGATTGTCCAAAAATCAGCAATGAAACATCATGTCTCCTTAGTGTGAGAAGCTGAAAGAGTAAATAAGATCTCAAATCTATAGTATGTATTATAAAACTGGAAGAAATTTAAAAAGGAAAGAGAAATGGGTTCAGCAATAGAGAAAAAGGAAAGGATGATAGTTATACTATAAATTTCTCTTAGTTCATTGAAAAGAAGTTTGTGCCAATATTGTTTGGACAGTTAAATGCTGATACTCTGAATAACTAATTTAAAGATAATAATATGCACTGCATTAACCATTGTTATTGTTTCAGAATTTTTGTTTTTTACTTTTTATTTGTTAAAATTAAAAACAGGAACTTTGCTGGATAGCTCAGTTATTTAAAGCACTGCTTGGGCAAATGCAGTCAAGTGTATGGGACCATGGTTCGATTCCCAGTTCCAGAAGTTATAGCAGACCTGTCCGCAAGGCAGCCTGAAGTGGCCAGAAAAATAAAATGCAATAAATAAATAAATAAATAAATAAATATCATCCTTCTCTAAAATTATTTATTTATTTATTTTCTTTTTCTTTTTTTTTCCTTCTCTAAAATTAGAAACAAATTGGTGAGCTAGTTGAGAAAGTAATCAGGAAAACAATTCTATTCATAATAAACAAAAAACCTAGGAAGCTTTCCTTTGTTCACCCTAATCAAGACCAAGAGGATAAAAAACCTGTATAATGAAAATTATACAACCCTAAAGAAAGAAATTGAAGATACTAGAAGACAGAAAGATCTGCTACCTTCATTTATTGGCAAAATTAATATTGTTTAAATGACTTTTTTTTTTTTTTTGCAGAACTGAGGATTGAACTCAGGCCCTTACACTTGCCAGGCAAGCACTTATTCTACTGAGCTATCTCCCCAGCCCCTAAATGACTATATTATTGAAAGTGATCTATAGATTCAGTATAACCCCCCATCAAAATTCTAATGACATTCTTCAAAGAACTATTAAAAACAATCCTAGAATTCATATGGAAACACAAAAGATACAATATAGTTAAGGCAATCTTAAGGAAAGAGCAAGGCTGGAGGCATCACAATTTAAATTATACTGTAAAGCCATAGTAACAAAACAGCATGTTACTGGCACAAAAACAGCACATAGGGCTGGGGAGATAGATCATTAAGGTCCTGAAGTCAATCCCCAGTACAGGAGAAAAAACAAAAGCAAAAACCAACCAAACAAACAAATAAAAACAAAGCCAAAACAGTAGCAGTAGCAACAACAAACACAGGTACATAGACCAATGGAATAGAATAGAGGATACAGTTTTAGCCGTCTGATTCTTGACAAAAGGACTAAAAAATACGTTGGAGTGAAGACAACTTCTTTAACAAATGGTGCTAGAAAAACTGGATATCCGTATATAGAAGATTGAAACCAGATCCCTACCTCTTAGTCTGTAGAAGAAATTCAATTTAAGATCATTCAAGGACCTCAACATAAGATTTGAAACTGCTAGGAAAAAAAAAAAAAAAAAAAAAAAGAAATACCTGAAGTTGTATGCACAATGACAAAGACTTTCTAAATAGAACTTTACTAGCACAGAAAAATAGTGAGAATCAACAAATGAGACTACATCAAATTAAAAGTTTCTACACAACAAAGGAAATAGCCAAGAGAATAGACAGCTTACGGAGAGAAAATCTATGCCAGCTACTCTTCCAACAGAGCATTAGAATTCCTTAACATCTAAAATCAAGTAGCTCAATCAATAAATAGGCAAATGTATCCAACAGTATTTTGCTACATTTTCTTAATTACTTGGAATTATGCTTAGATAGGTTATATTTCTAAAATTTGATGTTGCAGTCACATAATAGCTTATTGTGTAATAGTTATCTTTTCATTTGATTTTTTTCAGCAGTAGTCATATAAAATATTATCTGCTATTTGTAATGTAGAAAAAATAGAATGATTTAGCCAGAGTGACTGGTTAGCTCTTTGGAGATAAAAGTAGCAACCAATCTTATGGCATCTAAAATACATCTCATCTCTGTGGACCTAAAATATGTGTTCAGAAATATATAAATGATGAGCAGAATAACTAAACTTTAATTGAATGCCTTATATTTTATCTGGCTAGTTCAGCTTATTTCCCATCATTACAAATGTGAAAAAAATGTGTTATACATTAATCACAGCTCTTTTTGCCAGTTTTCTATAACAAAAGTTGCAGAGAAGATGTCCCATATAAATAATAGGCTACTGGATATATATATGTAAACTAGCTTTCCAATCAACAAACATCTGTTTAATAAGATTAACAACAGAGATGTTTAAAATGAAGCAGGGGTTCATCTAAGCATCTTTCATTTTTAAACTCTATCCCCTTTATCAATGTTCAGTGTTGAGACTGGGCATGGTGGCGTGCTCCTGTAATCCCAGCTCTGGGGAGGCTGTAAACAGGTAGATCACTATGAGTCCATGCTGGTAGTGAGACCCTGAACACCCTATAGACCCTTCCCTAAAAAAAAAAAAAAAAAAAAAAAAAAAAAGCTCAGTGTCCTTCGCAAAATATGTACAATGGATTCTAATGTTTTCCCCATGGTATTTAAAATTAACATGAAAGCCTTTTCCTCAAATATTTTTGATTAAACATTTTGTTGAATTCTGGGTTGCAAATATAAAGTTTTTCTTTATAAAAAAATCAACTTAAGAATGTTTTTGAGAGGTGCCTGTGTTTTGTGAGATTTAAATATTAAAAACAGAGATAATACATTGAGAAAAAATGGGGGTGGCTGGTTTTTGCTGTTTTGTTTTCCAAATGGTATTGCTTTCTTAGGTTTTAGGTGATAAACATGGAAATGCTTTGTGGCTTAATGAAAGAGAGTGTTCAATTCAAAGAAGAAATCAGAAGGTGGTGGAGGAAGCACCAAGGTAAGATGAATGTTTATAAAATAACTTGCTTTAGCTGGATGGTGGCATAGCTGGATTTGATGGCATATGCCTGCAGTCCCAGCACTAGGGGAAACTGAGGCAGAAGGACCACAGTCCAATTTGGGCAACTTAGTGAAATGTCTCAGAAGTAAGCAAAACAAAGAAACAGTTTTATTTGCCAAAAATACTTTAATATTAATGTCAACTCTATTAATGCCTATTTCTATCAGAATTTGTTTTGTGATACCCTAATGCATAAAAATGAGAGAATACTTAAACAAGAAATGGGCTTTTATTAGAAGAGAAGGCTTGTAATTAGCCAACTTTGACTTTTATAGCCTTGTAGGTGGTTTAAATTACTGGCGTTTCATGGAATTTTTGAAATTTATGCCTTCAGATTCTCATGCTGGTAAAGGTTTCATAATGTTGATCTTGAATTTTTCCTACCATAAGATGACTTCTTAGAAAGTCTTTGGTTTATCACAGCCTCTTTGGATTCTTTTCTAGGCTACTTCTCCTGTGTTTTGTGTTAACAGTTTTGTGCAGCCTCATTTCTAAGTTGATGCTGGCTTGGTATTTGTGTGTATTCTGGTATTCTCAAAAATCACCAGTTGAGTTTACACAATTGTTTGAATTAGCAGGCACTAAACAGTATATCTAGTTGTACTTTAGTCAGCATAGCTAGCATACATTGATATAAGGTATGTGTAATAGGTATTAATTAGAGTGAATTTTTAATCACAGGCTAATAATAAAAATATTTCAGTTATATTATAAAAAATTTTGGTCTAGTATAATAGTTTTAGGACATGGTCTCCAAGTCCTATTGTGCATTCCTTATTGAATGATGATAGGAGGGATCTGTGTCTCCTCATTGTTTGACTAGATAGAGTACACAGATATAATGCTATGTAAGTTTCCAGCCTGTACCTCATAAAAATCCCAGCTTGTTATTTGAAGTACCTACTCTTAAAAACCCACCTGCACTGAAGCCAACATGGGCCTAGCTAGCCTGGCTCATAAAGAGAGGAGAAGAAAAGGCAAAGGGTTGCTTTCCTTGTGCCCTTGTCCCCTGGTGATTTGAGGAAGCACCCTGGAAGCTGCAGCTTTGATTACTTGGCATCAGTCTACAGTTAGGCCTTTAGATAGGGAGGCTTGGAAATTTTTTTCCTTCAGGGATTGTGTGCCGAGCTAAAATTTTAGGAATATGGATGAGAGGGAGAAGGATGCTGACAGGACAGAAAAAAGTCTCTACCTTGATTATTTTGAAACTTTGCCTCTTTTTGTCTACCTTATCACTTCCAATTTAATTAATTTTCTCTTAAAAACAAAGCAAAATAAAGCTTATTCAAATCTTAGCTGGGATAGGAGTTTTTCACAGATTGGGTTTATTATTTTTTGTTTTTGGTGCTGAGGACCGAACCCAGGGCTTCCAGCTTGCTAGGCAAGCATTCTACCACTGAGCCAAATCCCCAGCTCCCAGATTGGGAAACTTGATTGTTGTTTTTTTTTCTTCGCTTTGAATAAATAGAATGTCTTCCTATGAACATCTCATTTATTAATGTAAAGAAAAAAGAAAATTTAAAGTGGTAGGAATTAAAAAAAAAAACTAGGAATGATCATTAACAACTTGATATTTATCTCTGCACTGTAAATGTTCAAATAAAGGGCCTAAGTAGTTTTCATCTTTGAGAGGATGACTCAATCATTGTGGTTCCTATCACCTCTATATCTCACTGTTTAGGATTTACCGTAAGGGAAAGGATAAACTCAGATTGGGCAAACATTGACTTTTGCCCAATGGCACTGAAATTCTCCAAATTTTATCATACTAATCTTTAGTTAGATTTTTTTCTTTTGGTTACATTGGTTCTGCCAGCCAGTTATTGAAATGCCATTGAAACCTATGCTCATTCAGTAAATTCAGAACTGTAAATTATGAATCAGATTCATGGCATCTTAGCTCATTGATGAACTGTGACATTACTAAAAGGGGGATGGTAGGAAGTACAACATATATTCCCCTTGTGAAGTATTCTTCCTTTCCTCACCCTAACCCACTGAATCTATTCAAGCCTTTAGATGTCACTGCCAGTTCAGATGAATTGAAATATAAAATGAGATTAAAAGACATACAGACAGCCAGGCATGGTGGTGCATATCTATAATCCTAGCTACTGGATTGAAAATTTGAGCCCAGCCTAGACAGTTTAGTGATTTAATGAGATACTGCCTCAAAATAAAAAAAATAAAGTGGGATGGGGAATTAAGCTCAGTGCAAGGGGTATGATTTGATTCACAGTATGTGTACACACGTGTGTGTGTGGGGGGGGCGTGTACAACACAGGACATGGTATGTAGCAGAACCGAGAATATAAGGAATGAGACAGGAAAGTGACCACGTCCCTAGTCAAAAAGGGTAGTGAGGGAGAATTATAAGTTAAAAGAAGCTTAAATACAAGAAGTCATATTATGAGAAGCTTGAACTAAAAAGTTCATCTATATAAAGATATTTATGGGGTAATCAAGGGAATTGATTAAATACTGAGTGGCTGTAAAGGAATTGTTAAGTATTTAAACTGTGGTTATGTTACAAAAGAATTCTAATAAAAATGGGAGTTTGTTTTTTTTTTTGTTTTTGTTTTTTTTGGTCTTTTTTGAGACAGGGTCTCACTATGCAGTTCAGGCTGGCCTTAAGCTCACTTTGTAGCTCAGGCTGGTCTCGAACTCACAACAATCCTCCTGCCTCAGCCTCCCGAGTGCTGGGATTACAGGCATGCGCTACCATGCCCGGCTGGGAGTTTTTTTTACAGATGGAAAAATACCTTATTTTAGGTTTGCTTAAAAGAAGTGGGCTTGGTAGAAAATTGGGCATGTAGCATTACTAAAACAAAAATGAGTATATATTAATAATCATTGGGCTGGGGAGATAGCTTGGCAATCTAAGTGCCTGCCTGGTGAATGCAAAGACCTGGGTTTAATTCCAGTGCCAGGGAGGCTGACACAGGAGGATAACTATAAATCTGCACTGCATAGTGAGACCCTGTACCAAAAAAAGGAAGAAAGAAAGAAGAAAAAGAAAGAAAATTATTACATGTTGGAGACAGGTGCATACATATTTTATAGTAAACATTTAAATCAAATCATCTAAATTTTATTTTAGATTAATAATCTATACATCTTATTTGGGAATGACAATCAGATTTGGAGAGGCAAATCGGAAAATGTAGGTTATTTGATAACCATTTATTCAGGGTTTTCAAAAAATCATTTTAGGTGATTTGCCTGTTAGAAGATGATTTTGGTATTTTTGAAAGGTGTTAGAGTTTTTAGATGTACAGTCAGTCCATCTTATTTTTAGCAGATATGTTCTATCAAGGCATAATAAATAATGCATTAATAAATCCTGAACTTATTCATAAGAGAAATACACAAGATTCTATAAGCCTCTGGTCATATTTTGCGTTTTATGCAGTTGAACAAGTGCATAACCTTGTTTTAAGTATGTTTCTCTTGAAAGGCACCTTATTTAATATTTTTTGCTCATTTTAGCATTGAGCTAATGATCTAGGCCAAGAGGAACATAGCACATTGCTTAATGAAGCTTATCTGACATGTAGATTTTCTCCATGAGGGATCTCACAGCCTTTTTGCTCTTAGCAGCACTCATGGCCACAGTCTTCAGGGACCGCTTAAACAGTGCAATTTGGATTGAAAAAGAAAAGCAAGAAGGACACAAAGTAGACTCTGAAAAAGACCCTGGTAGTGTGTGATTGGTGACATAGGAAGGCGGTGTTAAATAAAGCTCATCCTTAGCATGCTGAGAACCTCAAAGTTTTCCTTCTGTGTGCTTAAGAATCACCACAAAGATGTGGCACATGTTGATTTTGAGATTACAGATAAATGGTAGTGAGTAGGCATTCACAAATATGGCATTGATGAGTAATGAGGTTCGAGTATACATATCAGTTTGTTAGAATTTTCTTCCCAGTTTTACCTTGCAGTAACTGAATATATGTTAAATTTTGCTAGTTGAAAGATAGCAAAATTTTGTAAATGGATTAAAGTAGTATAATGTGAAAGGTCCAAAGGTTTTATTAAAATCTGATAGTTTAAGAGTGTTGTGCAGAATGCAATAAGCATGTATTATAAAATTATGTAATTTATATAACATATACTCATAAATTAATATAGATAATCTGTAACTTGAATAAAATTTTAAGGGCCAGGGAGATGGCTCAGTAGAATAAGTGCTTCCCTGGCAAGCACAAGGGCCTGAGTTCAATCCTCGGCTCCCTCAAAAAGGAAAAAAAAAAAAAGAAAGCTCTGGGCCAGGTAGATGGCTCAGTAGAATAAGCGCTTGCATGGCAAGTGCAGAGACCTGAGTTCAATCCCCAGTTCTGCCAAAAAAAAAAAAGAAAAAAAAAATTAAAATTTTAAATAATGTACACAAAAGATAACTTGATTTTTGTTCAAAATGCAGACAGATTATTTCTATATTTGTAGCATTTTTTTGGATCCTGAGACTCGAAGAGCTATGGGAGAACAAGCTGTGGCTCTTGCCAAAGCAGTAAAGTACTCTTCCGCAGGAACTGTGGAGTTTCTTGTTGACTCCAGCAAGAATTTTTATTTTCTGGAAATGAATACAAGACTCCAGGTAAGATAAATGTTTTTATTCCTCCCTGTGGCACCCTTGTTGTTACTTTTTTTTTGTTTGTAAGATTTTTCTAAACATTTGTTCTGCGAAAGTTAAAAATCAAGTCAGTGAAGACTTAAGGTTTTTTTTACCTGTCTTAAGAAATCTTTAAAGAACAGCTAAGTGTCTGGTTTACTTAAAGGTCAGTGTCTAACCTCTCTGCTTTGTTACTGTTAATACTTCATTTTGAAAAATTCCACTTTGGCTTTTTCTTGAACCTTTCAACATGAACTGTGTTTGTCAGGGTTTATGTCTATTAAGGGAAACTACTCTAGAAAAGTTAATTATTTATAAAATTTGTAGAAGAGATGGAAGAAGGAAAGAAGGTAGCCTAAAGTGAACATCTGGAATGATTCCCACAGTGATAGTGCCCGCCTATGTCTGCCGCTAAGAAGGTGAGAAATCCAGTGGTTGGCTCTGACTCTGTGGGTTTTAGAGACATCCTTAGTCCTAGCCAAGCTCTCCAGATGTCACTGGGGCTGTAACAGATGGCTCTGCTTCCTGCCTCCTTCCCTTTTTCTCTTTTATTCAAGTTGTGAACTGTGCATGTGCCAGCACTTTTAGCTCTGGTCCCTCATTTTCTTCTTTGTTTTAATCATTTCTCCTGCAGCATCTCCAGAGCTTTGTCTTTTTCTGACTGATTTCTCAATACCTCACATTTCTGTCTAGTTCTGACTTTGAATTGGGCACACCTAAGCAGCAATATTTGTTTTGTTTCTCTTTTTAAACTTACTTCATGTGGTCATATAGTATATTATTTTGTGCCTAGATTTTTTAAAAAGGGATTTTCTTGAATTGTATTATCAAATTTTTAGTATAGAAACAATGGGAAATGCATCACTAAAGAGGATGACACATGGTTAGAAACTGAACTGTGGAGCCGCACAGTTCTGCTCTTCCCTCTGGCTTCCTTTCTTAACTTTGTATTTGTTAATTTCAACCAGATTGTTTTTGCTACTCTAGGATAATACTCTTTTGAAGGAAACACCATAATTTAGTCAATTTCTAGAGATATTTAGTTTCCAGTTTTATGGAATTTATGTTAGTTATATAGGGATACCACAACAATTAATCATAAACCAGGTGGCTTAATGTGGCATAAATTTATTCTCTCATGATTGAGGAGGCTAAAGTTTGATGTCAAGCTGTTAGTGATTTGGTTCCTTCTGGAGGCTCAGAGGCTCTGTCCCATGTCTCTCACATAGCCCATAGTCTGTGGTTTATGACAGTGTAGCTCTAGTCCCCGCCTTGCTTTTCATCTAACCTTCACTGTGTACCCATGATCAAAGTTTTCTTTTCTAGAAGGACACCAGTCATAGTGGTTTAAGGGCTTCGCCACTCTAGTATGACCTCGTCTTAAGTTCATCTTCCAAAACCTTACTTCCTAATAAGGTCATCTTCACAAGTTCTAAGGGGATATTATTTTTGAGGAGATTGTAGTCATTCCAGTGTACTAGTCATAAAACATATGTGGTCTACTTAGTCAGAAAATAGACCAGTGTTCACTTGGGACTGGGGCACATATGTGGGAGGTGATGGGCTAACAGTTAATGATAGAGAAGGCTAAATTACACTCACACCTGAAAGGAGCACCTCTTCCTTCATGAGAAAGGTATGGGTTGGAAAGGGGGTAGCACTCCTGGCAGAAGCTGAGTAGGGCTAGGGGTACTTTTGTTATTGGGTGGTTTTTTGGGGGGGTGGTGTTTTTCCCCCTATACCCCTGAGTTACCTAAGGATTTTTCTAATCCCTGTTCGATCCTTAACATTATGATTTTCCTCTTTGAGACTGTGTTCCACATAGGGGTTGTCTTTACACTCATGCTACTTCCCCAGCTATAAACTCCTTTGTTATTACTTGTCCCTTCTTAGTCTGTTGTGTCTGATGGGGTGGGCAGGTGTGTTTTCTATTCTCTTTATGCCTTGGCTTTGGTCAGTTCTTGTGTCCTTGGATTTATGGTATGGTTTTCTGCAGTGGTCCTGCCCTATCTTCAGTGATGAGAACCTAAAACCCTGAGCCCAAGAAGGTTGTCTCTTCTCAGAGAAGACCTTTATGATCCATTTTCCTTCATCTTTTTCCTCTTGAAATGTGTCTGTGTAGACATTTTACATGTTTCTCCTTAAACAGTACATACGTTTTTGGGACAAGTTTTTAAAAATCTTTTTTTTGTACTTGGATCATTAGTTCTATAGAAAGTTTATGTAAATTATGATTTTTTTTTTTTTGTCAAACTTTTTGTTTTTTGAGGTAGAATCTTGGTAGACTGCCCATGCTGACCTCTAACTCCTGGGCTTGAGCAATCTTCTGCTTTAGCCTCCTAAGTAGCTAGGTTTTACCTCCAAGTCCTTGTTTACCACTAACCCCAGCTGGGTATATTTGGATTTAAATTTAGTGTTGCTTAATGCTTTTTTCTTTTAAAGATTGATTGATTGATTTGGTACAGGGTTTTGATACGCAGCTTGACTTTGTGGTGATCCTCCTGTCTCATCCTCCCTAGCTCTGGGATTACAGGCATGCTCCATCATACCCCGTTTCAGTGGCTGGCACAGGGTGGGGCTGGCACAGCTTGCAGTACCAGAGATTGAACCTGGGTCCTTGTGCTTGCCAGACAGGCACTTAGTCCTCTGAGCTATCTACCTGGCCCTGGATGCTTTTGTTGATCAATCTCTCTGATTGCATTCTTTGCTTGTTTTCTTGCCTGCCTGCCTTTTTCCCTCTCCCACCTCCCTACTTATCTGCTCTCTCTTTTCTTTTTGTTTTTCTTACATTTATATTTATCATTTAATCTTATAGCTGTACTAGATTGTAGGCCTTCTAAACTTTTAATAAAACCAATGTGTCACAGCAGACCTTCAGGTCTTACCTCCAAGTCCTTTTAGACCCCGCCCTAAAATACATGCCCTGTATTTTAGGGAGGGGTCTAAAAGGTGTTTACCTGCTGCACCACACTGTAAGGAATTTAGAACATTTTAATTCCATTTTCCATCTTCTGAGTTAATGTGAAATTATCCTCTAAGGCATTTCTCTTTTTAATTTAAATAGTCATCATTCCTTCCAGACTACCTACTTATTTACCCTTTTGTTACAGTTTAGTTTTAAAATGTCTTACATGCATCTGAGAACTGACCCATTTGTGAATCCATAGTTAAATGTGCTGTTAGGAGATAGGGCCTGTTCAGAAGAGGTAGGAAACTGGAGGTGTAACTTTGCTTTTTTTTTTTCTCCTGTAGTTTAGGGAAGGGTCTAAAAGGTGTTCAGGGTCTCACTACTAGATCGGACTCATAGTGATTCTCCTATTTAAAGACTCCAAAAGGCCAGAGAGATAGCTCAGTAGAATAAGTGCTTGCCTGGCGAGTGCAAGGTCCTGAGTTCAATCCCTGGTACTGAAAAAACAAACAAACGAACAAAAAACAACTAAAGCCTTCCAAGTGCTGGGATTGCAGGGGTGTGCCACCACTCCCAGTCTCAATTGCAATCTCAGCATGCCCTGGGGATGGGTCCAGCTGGGCAGGCCTGGGGATCAAACCCTTGGCCCCTGCACCTGCTTAACAGGCACTTTAACTCAGCTATTTGGCCAGCCCTTGGAGGTGTAACTTTGAAAGGTATTTTATCCTTAGCACCTGTTCCCCCCCACCGTTTTCTGACCACGGGTTAGGCAGGTTTGTTGTGCTGTGTTAGGCAGGTTTGTTGTGCTGTGTCTTTTCACCATCCTTTTCGTTCCTTAGAGCCAGCACACCATGGACTAAAACCCCTGAAACCATGAGCTGAAACAAATCTGTCCTTTAAGTTGCAAGTGCTTGGTGTTTTATCCCTGCAATGGGAAAGCGTCTAACGTACTTTTTCTTCTGATTTGTTTCTGGAATTTCTTTTAAGAGATTTGCATGTTGCAAACTTTTTGTTGTTGTTGTTGACTGTGAGAGACTTTATTTTCAGTCATGAAGGATATTTTTTTTCTTTTCTTAGAATTCTTAGTTTGAGAGATGACAGTATAGCTCAGCCAACTAAGCACTTTCTTAAGGAAGCGCAGGCGCCAGGGTTTGATCCCTGGCACCGCATGCTGCGTTGGCCCTGCTCTTGGGTGCGCTGAGCCGGTGATGGAGTCTGGGTGTGGTGGTGCGCACCTGTAATCCCAGCCCTGGGGAGGCAGAAAACAGGAGGATAACTATGAGTTCAAGCTGCGTAGTGAAACCATGCACAAAAAAAAAAAAAAAAAAAAAAAAAAAAAAAAAAAAAAAAAAAAAAAAAAAAAAAAAAAAAAAAAAAAAAAAAAAAAAATTCTTCGTTCGGGGGCCAGGGAGATGGCTCACTGTAATAAGTGCTTTTCTGGCAAGCACAAAGGCCTGAGTTCAATCCCTGGTTCCACTAAAAAAAAAAAAAAAAAAAAAGAACAAAAGAATTCTTAGTTTGGTCAATATGCACATAAACTTGTTGAAAATACTATTCCACTATCTTTGGCTATTTTCTCTGTGACTTTTACTTTCATTTATCTTCTGCTTATTGAAGATAATGCTGTTTATTTATTTCTTCTTAGATTTTCTTTAGATTTTGTCTGGTATCTATATATTTGGAATTGATTGAATTTCTTAAGTCTGTGGATTAATGTCTAGCATTGTTTTCTCAGCATGCCCCAGGGGCGGGGCTAACATGGCACACCAGGGATCGAACCACCATCCGCACTTTAATCTGCTGAGCTATCTGGCTAGTCCTTTAGAATCTCCATTAAAAAAAAGAAAAAAATGCTTTTTGTCTTCTCTCATCATCTACTCAGGTCTTCAACTTTGGTTTTTATTTCTTTGAACCTAATTGGCTAGGTGTTTATATATGTGATACTTTCTGTGTTTGAAGTCTTATGATTTCTTAGGTTGATGCTGTTTTCTTGGCTGAGGTATTAATTACTTGAATGCTTTATTATCTCTGAGTGTATGCTAGTTATTTAAATTTTTTATTTTATTAATTATATAACAATATGTAATATGTATGTTATAGATTATATAACATATGCCAGTACATGTATTAATATAAATAAATAAATGCTTGGTGTTAAATGATACCTGATAATAGGATTCAGAAGGAAATTTGAAGTGACTAGAATTTTTATTTTATTCCACATACAAAATGTTGTTTAATGGAGATACTTAATAGTATTTATGAAATTAATAGTTTATTTTCCATTTTGTTCCTGTGTAACATAATATA
>PVKA01014228.1:0-27548 GCA_004027165.1 Ctenomys sociabilis
TATATAGGTTTCATAGATCAATCACAGTTGTACATGTGTTCGCATATCATTGGCAGAGTCACAAAAAGTGGCGGGCATTTCCCTAAATAGGCGGGACCCAGGCACAGCAACAAGAACCCAGAAGCCGGATATGAGCGCCATCTTGGCAGACACGATGGGCGGGGGAGCGAGGAGCGGTCGCCATCTTGGAATGGCTCCCGACATAGAACAACTGAAAATTGAGGTGGAAAAAGAAAAGTTATATGAGGAGTGAAGGGGAAAAAATTCTCCATTAACTACAGTCAAACCATCTATTACTAAAATTACTTTTTATATGGAGCAAGATATAATTATTCCTTTTGATGAATTTTAAAATATTATAAACTCATATGTCAAGGGTTTAATATATTGGTTAATTATGAACCTCTCATATATACTCAAAGGTAAGAATGTGAGAAAATTGCAATGTGTAGTCATTTTGCTGATTCTAAAGTCTAATAATATATAATGATATTGTGATCCATTTCCACACATATCTAAAATGTAATCAAGTCCCACAAAGGTTTAATTAACACTTCTACATCATTTTGAAGTCTTTGGAGGAAAGCTATGAACACCTGTGAAATACTATAATTAAATCCTAAAAATGTAGAATTTAATTTGCTTTCCAATAGATAGCTCTCCAAGATGTAAAGTATATGATATCATACAACAGGAGAGCTGACTGCCAAGCACAAAGAGAGAGAGTCCATAAAAATTGGGCTCGTGGGTGCCAAATTTAATTACTAAAGGCATTTGTGGGGAACTATAAAAGTCAAAAACTGTGGGACAAGTGTGATGCTGAGTGTCATACCAAATGTCATTAGTATCTGTCCCCAGAGTCCTTGTGAGCAACTGAAGAGTGGTCATTAGGATGCATAATATATTCTCCATATATGAGAAAACTGAAAGCACCAGTTAGCAGACACGAGAAACAGTTTTCACTGTGCTATGCACGGTGATGTGAGTAACATGAACATCCAGAGCTCTGCTTATGCTACCCTCGTTTTCCTGCTTCCCTGGACACTACTGAAGGCTGTTAGGAAGTGCTGAGCAAGACACTAAACACACAGGCACCCCTACTGAAATGATCTGACATTATTTTACATGTGAAGAGTTTTCAATCTCAGAACTTCCTGTAATACCAGCAGTACCCATTTATGACACTGTATTTCTATGCCATTATTTAAAAATAAATGCATATGTATGTTATTTAAGGTAATTTTATTTTACAAAAAAATCATAAAAACAATTTTCCTCCTGAAAAAAGTCTATCACGGTGCTTTTTAGAGTCAAGGCAGGCTTGTTTGCACATGGGTTTTTTGTTCACAGACTAGTGGCGAAGACCTTCACTTGGAGCCCAAGCTTGGCTGGCCTCCCAACAATGCACTTTCGCTCTGTGCTTCAGCAATTTAATTTCTAAACCAAAGATGATCATAGAACACATGCTACAATGTATTAAGAGTTAGCGAATGAGTTCGTTCAGAAAAGGTGATTTGAATATTACTTCTTAGGTCATTCCATTTTCAGTGAATCACTACTTTGATTAATTATTAGTGTTCCTCAGTTTTTAAAGTGATAAGATCATGCTTTCATTTTACTGAAAGAAATATCTAGACATACAGGTAAAAGAATTTTAAGATTTTTTAAAGACATAAGTAATACAGAAATCTTATGCAATAGGAATTTAATTTCAAGCCAAGACATTTCACTCATAAATATTCAAAAAGCACATAAAGTAAAATCTATGGAGAGTCATCCTTAGGATTCTAGATAGCACACAGGTGGTTCCTGATAATTAAGTTTGATGACTGAAGGAAGAGCTCTGATCTAAGAAATGATTTATAATAAGCATGCATTAGAAGAACGTCGTATGGAAACTCATTTGCCTGCGTGAGACCACTGAACTGAAAAGAAAACATGAGTTGAAAGTCCTAAGCATAAAAATCACTAACTTGTTATCTCAGCTACTCTTCTCTCCTTGTCTGGCCAAAATACCCAACACCCAACATTAAGGAGGGTAACATTTGTAGTATAGTTTGTTTATTCTTTTTGGTTTTAGTATTTGGTACAGAGTCTTACTATGCAAATCAGACTCATACTGATCCTCCTGTTTTCTGCCTCCTCAACACTGGGATGGAAGGTACACACCACCATGCCCGGTGCTGATGGCCAGCTCTGTTCGCCCAGGGATCAGCTTGTGGTGCCATGGATGGAATCCTGGGCCTTGCATTTGCCAGGCAGGTGCTTAGTTTGAGGCCCTATCTCCCTGGCTCAGAAAAGATTTATTTAGCTCACAGTTTGTAGAGATAGTGATCCATTATGGGCTGGCTCCAAGCAGGGCAATATGGCAGAGGAGTGTTCTAGAAGAAAATTTGTTCAGCTTATGGTAATTAGAAAGCACACAAGAGTCAAGATGGGAACTAGGAAGGGAGAGATAACCTTCCAGGGTACTCTTCTGATGACACCCTCCTCCTACCAGCTAGTCATCCAGAATTCCCTATACTTCTGTGACCTCCCTTGGGTCCTGCTTATAACTGTATGAGGGTTTAGAGACACACTTATATATGTTTTAAAAAATACAGCAGCTTTACATATAAGAGAAGCAAACATGAGACCCTGTGTTTGGAGTGAGGTAAAAAATCAGGAGAAAGATGAATTCATGGGAGGAGCTTTAGGTCATCTTGAGAGATGATCAAGACTTAAAAAATGTGCAAATTTGAGTAGAAGGTAAAATTGCCAAGGATAAGTACATAGCTGCCCCTTCAGCGATCTCCTAATTCTTAATTCTTCAAGGTGTCCAAGAAGTTCAATAATTTTTATACTTTTTAATAAGTCAAAATGAACTCAATCATTTGGTTCACAATTTGTGAATAGACCCTTTCATAAGAGTTGGTTCTTGCTGCTCAAACACCAGGGAATTTGTCTCTCGATGTACCTGGTGATTATGAAGCAAGCGCCTCCTAGTGACAGGCCCGTGAAAGTGCAAGGACACTCTCCAATACTGCCCTTCTCCCAGAAAGTTCTTCTGTCCAAGCAGTTATTCAAAACCTTTCACTGTTTTCTACAGTTTGCTGATTTTCAAAGATACTTCATCATAAGCAGACTTCTTATATTCTCCATACTTTCCTTTCCCTCCAGATTTGTAGATACCTTTATGTCTGGTGACCTTGATATCCTAAAAGATGAAGAAAAGTAATTCCCTTTCACTTTCTTCAAGGTTTTCTGCTGAGAATTTTGAGAACAGGACTTTTTCCTGTTCACCGCAAAATATAGAAGCCATAAATCTTGGAATATTTCTGAAGTATACTTAGAGCTCATTTCATTAATATATACTCCTACAAAAGATTTATCTCTTACTTTGGGTAAGTGATATCTTGCTGGGACTGATAACCAAAATTCCATGGTGTGTGATAACTGCACTTTTTGGAAGAGAAATCCTAACTGACCAACGGATCATCCAAGAGGTGTGTAGTTTTATATCACAAGAAAGGAAATGAAAATTTCTCTGCTGGTCCCCTAATTTATTGTGCCTGATACATGAAGATAATAAATAAATAGCACGGATGATTATCTCCATAATTTTCACATCTTTGGTGGCCGGAGTTCTGCAGGTTTTAAGGTCTTTGCACAAAATACTTCCATTTTCTGATACAAGTAAAGGGATCTGCTCCTTTTGTGATGCCAAAAATTTATGTGTCTTGTTTAGTTGTTATTACACTAATATTTTCTCAGTTTTCAAAAGTATAAATAAGGTTCACACCTAGTAAAGTATAAAATAGTTAAGGAAATCGTTAAGCAGGAGCTGTTCTTCATCTTGACTATAATCGTACTAGGTAAATAAATTTTCATCCACTTAAATGTGTTTCCAGGAATGTATATTAAAGATATACATTTGGTGTACAATAGCAGGGATAAATATTTCTTTTATTTTAGTCACAATATCAATAACACATATATATTATTAAAAATAAAACTTTGTAAGATTTACTACCGATATACTAAATATATATATATATATATATATATATATATATATATATATATATATATACTATTTACTATATATATATATAGTAAATCTTACAAAGTTTACACACTGCAGCTATCATAATCAAATCTGCTATTGTAGATTAGGGAATTAATGAAGACCCCTCCAAAATTCGTATGTTGAGCCCCAGACTCTCAGAACCTCAGAATAGTGTTGTATTTGGCAGTAATGTAGTTTTGAGAAGCACTTAAGATGAAGAGAGGTAGGAGCCAGAGATATAGCTCAGTGGCATAAGTGCCTTCCTGGCAAGCACAAGGTCTTGAGTTCAATCCTTGTCACAAATTAAAAGATGAGAGGTGACAAGAACCAACTGTAGGTTAGAAGAAGAGAAGAGGTCATTCAGGCAGAGAGGCAAGACAATGTGGAGATACAGAGATACAAAGTAAGCCCAGGAGAGAGATACCAGAAGAAACAAATCCAACTGATGCCTCAGGCTTCTAGTCTTTAGAATTGCATGAAAGAAATTCCTACTCTTCAAATCTTATTGCCTGTGAGAATTATAATGGAATTCTGGGTAGACTACTACTGAGTTTATGGCCAGAGATTCCCTTTCCCTTTTTCTGAAGAGAAATCACAAGTTGAGAACAGAAAGGTGTACATGAGCAAACATAGCTGCCAATAAAAGATGTCTGACTTTTAGCAGAGGCAGCTAACTCTGTCAGTAGGATGCAAATACATCGTCATTACATCAGTAAGTTGTAGGTTCTGAGCTAAAGCTTGACAGTGCTTGCAGCTTGTGCAGTTTGTCGTTTGGTAGCTGTCATTTTCCTTGTACTTTGAGAGAGAGAAAATACAGATCTTATCACAATGAAATGAATTGTCATTAAGTTTGGTCTCATCTTTCTCTGAATACACAGTGTAGGGGAAACAACTTGGTGCCCGCCGATAGCTAAAAAGGTAAACTTGGCTGCGCTGAGTACCGTTTTGGGATCTGGGGCTTCACTTCCTCAGGAGGTCCGCATGTGAGTCCCTGTCCCTATTTCACAGTGCTTTTTTCACAATCTTTTTTTTTTTTTTTTTTTTTGGGCAGAACTGGGGATTGGACGCAGGCCCTTGCACTTGCCAGGCAAGCATTTATTCTACTGAGCCTTCTCTCAGGCCCCTAGAAATGTAAACTTTAGTTCCACCTCTAGCTTTATAAGTTTTGGAAAGAAACTTAAACTCACTGTGCTCACTTAACAATTTAACAATCCTCTCTCTTAAACAATCCTTTTTCATTTCTGAAAAAGTTAAAAGCAATATTTATGACAAGAGCCAAGAAATTTCTCATAAATTAAAATCAACATGGTTGGCCCTTTTAAAAGAGTTAGGGAGGGCGGGGATATAGCTCAGTGGAATAAGTGTTTGTCTGGGAAGTGCAAGGTCCTGAGTTTGATCTCTGATATCATAAAAAAAACAAAAGAGTTAAAGAGAGCATAGTACAGTGATCCATGCGTATTGAGCACAATTTATAATAGCTGAATTTTGAAAGTAGTTGCTATGCCCACTTACAATAAATAAAATGTGATGTTTACCCATAAATAAGTACTACCATACCATGAAGAACTATAAATTGAAGTCATTTGTGAGAAAATAAATGGACCTTGGAACTATAATTTGACTAAAGTAAATCAAACACATAACCTGAAATACTTTAGGCCATTAATAGACATGGAGTTTCATTCTGAACAGAAATAAATTTGGATAAGAATGGTGGTGATAATTGAAAAAGTAGGAATATACAATTGTTTGATGTGAATATATCACAGGTCTGAATATTAGGAATTGCTCAACCTCCAACTTCATAATGCAGCACTCTCTCTAGTGGGTACAGAACTGGTGTGTAGTTGTGTAAAAAAGACTGT
The DNA here is from genome assembly GCA_004027165.1 of Ctenomys sociabilis. Classification (NCBI taxonomy): domain Eukaryota; kingdom Metazoa; phylum Chordata; class Mammalia; order Rodentia; family Ctenomyidae; genus Ctenomys; species Ctenomys sociabilis. Next base: position 5,914 of record PVKA01014228.1, read on the forward strand.
GTTGGTTCACGTAAATGTGTCTTATCCACAAAGCAACACATTTTGAATTTTAGGAAGAGGATAGAGAAGGGCTTTCCTGAAGACTTTTCCAGAAAATATCAAAGGTGCTCATGTTGTGAAATCCATCGCTGCCCCTCTCTTTCTTAGCCAATTAGATAACTCCCATTCACTACTTTTCTCATCAACTGCTTATAACTTATCATTTTGGGGTAGGGCATGTGCTAATTCTAGGGGGAATTTTGTCTTTTTAAAATGAGATTTTAGTTAAATTGAGAGAGAATTTGAATCAGAGCGTGGAAAATAAATGTCTTAAATGTGTACAATTTATTCTGTATTTTAAATAATCCAATAAATAAAAGAAATTTTAGACATATATTGAAAAGTTTGGGAACATTTTTAAAAATTTTTATTTACTACAGAGTCACACTATGTAGATTCTCCTGTTTTCAACCTCCCAAGTGCTAGGATTACATGTGCTTGCCACCGTGCCCAGTCTCAATCATGGTTTCAGCACCTTCCTGCCCCCCGCCCCTGGGTTGGGGCCCATGCCAGGGATCAAATCCTCTCTGCTGTGCTCTGCCTACGCAGGTGCATTAGCCCTCTGAGCTGTCTGGCTGGCCCTTGGACACATATTTTAAGATGCACAAATTTATACAATTATTGCAGCACTGAGCTACAAGCAGTAAGCTGAGTCCCGGTAGAGCACTGAGGACTATATTTTCAGGGCAGGGACATAGTTCAGCCCAGGAAAAGCAGCATCTTGAGTTCAGTTTCCAATACTAAATAAGATAGAAAAGAACTATTTCTGCTTGGAGCATATTGGTAATCTTTGTGCGCATTCAAAACAGAGCTCTGACTCTGGCACCCGTCAGACAGAGCCCCACAAGGGATCACTGGTGGCCTGTACCAGCTCTCAGTGTTTTCCTGCGTTTGGCTCTGAAAATTTAGATTTTTAAGAGTTGTAGCTATTGCTGACAAGTCTTCCTTTACTAATACTTAACAAGAAAGTTTTCTTGAAATAAATTTGAATGTCTGCAATTTACAAAATTGAGGTGTGTGATTCAGTTAATTTTAACACAATGACAGTGCTGGGCAGTGATTGCCATAATTACATTTTTGTCACTTAGATATCCCCCGAACACGGCCCACCACCAAAGGTCTACCGACCAGCACCCCCAATCTAAGCACCCTCCGAGGTATTCCCTCTTTTCATAGATTTTCCTCTTCTGGGCAATTTTTAAAAATCTAAAATAGACCATGCCAATTACAACAGTAAATGTCTTAACAATAAAGCATATGTGTTAGCTTTAAACTACAAATTTGGAATATGTCTGGACAAAAGTTCAGTAGGCTAATTTGAAAAAAAATCATTATCTAAATCAAAATTATTTCATGATGATGACCTCATTTGCTTAAGGCTTTCCTGGGTCTACACTCACCCTCGGAGGTTCTGGTAATTGAAACGATCACACCTTTATCCTACTTAACAGCACTACACTAAATTTCAAAGGAGGTTTTCATTATTCCTGGATGCATATTGAAATAAATTTTAAAGTAATAAACACTGAGAAGGGAGGACTCCAAATAATTTCACTTAGCAGAGAAAGAATAGAGATTCTAGAAAAGTTCACCATAATGATGATTTGAAACTAGTGTCAGAGATAAAGGGCGGTGCAATCAACAAAACAAGCATGAGTATAAAGGGCAGCATTCTTTTATCATATCAGTCTTACAATGTGCATTCAAATTTACTGATAAGGACCAGGGAGACAGCTCAGGAGAATAAATGCTTGCCTGACAAATGCAAGGGCCTGAGTTCAATCCCCAGTTTAGAAGAAAAAAAAAAAAAGAAATAATGATAGTTTATGTTGCTTTTCAATAGTTTTGTACATATAATGCATATCAAACTATATAACTAGGATGACTACTACAAATGAAAACCAATTTCCAAATTTTGTTCTAGTTACCAGGGAAACCATAAAAATTGGGTTATCATTATCTTCCCCATTTCTCCTAACTTTTCAGTGAGTTTCACATCTTTCTTGGTTCCATTAGGATGATTTTATAGAGTGACCTCTCGAACCAAAAATATACTGCATAATTTTCCTTTTTGAAGCAAACAAAAAAGGGCCTGGGAGATGGCTCAGTGGAATAAGTGCTTCCCTGGCAAGCACAAGGCCTTGAGTTCGGTCCCTGGTTCTGCCAAAAAAATAAATAAATAAATAAAAATGGAGCAAAAAAAAAAAAAAAGTAACTTGTTCATTATTGTAACTCAGAGCCAATTTTATAGTCTGGAAATAATAGTTGAGCTGCATTTACAAATCTGATATGGAAGGGGAAAATTCATCATAAAACATCATGTCAAGCAGAATTGTATATTCTTTATTAAAATATGTATTTACTTGTTTTGTGCAGGCTCTCACTATGCAGTTCAGATTTGTAGTGGTTCTTCTGTCTCAGCCTCCCCAGTGCTGGGATTACAGGTCTGTGCCACCGCGTCTGGTTTTGGTGACCAGGTTTGACATTGGGCCAGCATGGTATGTGATGCTAGGAATTGAACTCAAATCCTTGCTCTTGCCCAAAAGGCACTTAGACCACAGAAGTACTTCCCAGGCTCCCAGTACTGTATACTTTTTTCAGAGTGTTAGCTGTTATTCCTGAAACATATAAAGAGGCATAGAGTTATTTATATGAAAACCGAGTAGTTACATGCACGCTAGTTCTAAGAAGATAGTATTAAATATATTTTGATCAAAATGTTAATTATGTCTTTGTGTCAACAAATATGTTGCAATTAAGATGGTCTAAGTGCACCATACACCAGGCTTTTGCAAAAATAGAAAATTCTCATCTTTGAAATTTATGTATGGTGATGATACAGATTAACTGTCATTTAGAAAAGGAAACCAACAAACTTGTGTCAGAGAAATTAGTCCCTTTCTCTATGATGTGCATTCTCTTACATAGATGATGCAGAGCTCATGGAAAATTGCACATGCTCTGAAAAACTGCTCTCTCTCTCTCTCCTTTTCATTTTTACATATTTGGTACAGGATCTCACTCTGCAGCTCAGACTCAGTGAACCTCGTGTTTTCAGGCTCCCCATCTCTGGGATTACAGGCATGTGCCACCACTGCCAGACTTCGTTGCTGCCTCAGCACATCCAGGGTTGGGGCCTGGGAGGCATGTGGAACTGGGAATTGAACCCTTATTATTGAGCTTCCCAACGCAGGTGCTTAGTCTCCTGAACTATCTAGCTGGCCTTGTCCTCTTATTTTAGTGTTTGATGTTCCTTAAATTCCACTTGCTCTGAAACTTACTAAGGGATGGGTCCTAATCTGGTAAGATGGTAAATGCAAACAATGATACTAAATCTTTTCAAATAAAATAGCAATAGTACAAGAATTTTATATCTAAAAATTCATTCATTGTCAAGAAACCACGAATAAAGAGTAAATATGACAATTTCCTATCTGAAAGACCATATTTCACTATCATTTCTCCTCTCATCACTCACTATCAGAAACACTGATAAATGCTAATCAAGTATAAGGCAAAATATAAACCTGAGTTTAAGTGAGTGAAGATCAAATTTGATGCCAAATGAATGCATAAAAATCTCATGACTTTGCCGATAATGCGGATGGTTGTAACATCCGCAGGGACAAGCATTGTAGTTCCGAAGCCCTGAGATCCATGCACGAAGGTCCTGCTTTCTGAAACTAAGACCCTGATATACCTTAAGACAAGAAGGGGTAGCATCTTTACCTCATCCAGTGGATCAGTAAAGTCACATGTTCTTTTGTGTCTGTTGGATCAGTTTACCTTCCCGAGAACTGTAGCCCTATTTAAAATAAATCTCTTAAAGCATTTTATTATCTCATTCTTATGAACACATCATATAAGTATCAGGAGGAACCTTCCACTTTCCTGATTATTTTTTCTAAGTGTATTTTACTCATTGTTAAAGTATGTCTTAAAATAAAATTGGCTTCCATTAGAAGATCTGTTTAAGAAATTTCACAATTTATAAAATTTTAGTAAACTAAAATGCAATATATGCAGGTAACAAAATTCAATATTTATTCTGCAGTGCCTGATAGTATTGTTTTAAATCTGTCAGTCATTTTCCCAATGAGATTCCCCAGAACTGAATGGCCCTTTGTGTGTGCGTTCTATAAATCCATGAACCAAGGTGCCTCTATGAGGCTCTCACTAAAAAATGCAGAACTATGCAGTTATTGTCCACTGTTTTTCCAGATTATATTCTTAGGACTGGAGAAAGAGAGCTTCTGTCTGAAAGTGACAGAAGGAATCAGAGTGAGTTGCCCCTTTTTGAAATTATTCTGTTTGTCTTTGTTAATTTTCTTCTTAAAACATACTCCTGACCACAGATGGATTTTCTTATAAACACATTATTACACACCCATGTGCTGATTCTGACCTGTTCCAAACTTGCACAGAAGCAAACAGCTGTTCTGTCACATAGAAATGCTTAGCAGATTTCTCAGTAAGTGATTATAGATATGTATCTTCTGCTTTCTCTTTATGGTAGTGGGAGGAGGTTGTAATCTACTCCATTGGCAAAGGAGCAAAAAGAGAAACAAGCCACATTCGTCTTTCCATGAGTGTCGTCCCGGCTGTGCCTTCCACCGTTCATGGAGCCACTGAAGTCACAGATGACTGGGTGAGAGGGAAGAAGCCAGCTGGCACCGAGCCGATCCAACATGTTCTCTCTTTTACACACTGCTGGCACACACCAGGGACACATCGGTGAAGAGATCAGTTGTGTCTGCAACAGGTGGATTTGAAATGCAGACATCGAATGTTCAACCCAGGCATAGTACAGCCACCATTACTGTGTTTGGTGACCAAGGCCCACACGTTATTTCCATTCTAGCTTTGCTTCTTCTTGCCCTGCCACAGGTCAAAAAGTTGGACACAAATGTGCAGACAAGTTTTGTATAAACTGATCAATTTAAGTACCATTTTTATAAAATGGCATCCTTGGACCAAGATCACAGCAAAATCAAGCAGCCTGCATTGTTCAGTGCAGTATTGCCTCCTGGCAAAAAGAAGCTCTGAACCCTTATCGTACAGGTAATGGAACTCATGTGCATTTTGTGCAAATTGGTTTAATGCTTGTAACTGCTAATGGCTGTCCACTGTGGGATTCACTAGAACCAATTGTCAGCTAAGAGCTACATAGGGTAAGCCTATTTTAATTTGGTCTATATCTTACAAACTCAGCTTTGTTTCTTTAAATCTGCCTTTTCATCCTCACATCAAATCAACAAACCCCTGTTTCCTTTGTTATTAATCTTTAAAAAATGACAAAGCCTCCTTACCTTAAAGCTTGTATGTGACCAGAACATAGAGTGCTCTGGGCTCATTGCTCTTCACTTGGGTCAGTCCAAAATGGTCTTAACACATTGGCTTTTCGCTTTTCTCCTGTGTTCCTCACAGCGCCAGCTAAGAGACACATCAGAGCCCCTGCCTAACCCACCTGAAATGCCCTTCTGACAGTGGGCACAAAGTCCTCTTTCCCTTTATACCTCTGCTTAGGCTCAACTGCCCAGTTCTTGGTGATATACAGTCACTCTCGTTTGCTCCACTCCATCCTTTACAATGCTATCCATCATATTTACCATGCTGATATCCTTTGAGAAATCAGCTCTGTGCTCTGCTTCCAACTTTACTTCTTTAAAATATTTTCTGTTTGTTTTCATGTTCTCATCAGCATTTTTAAGAGGAAAAAACTAAAACAAATAACAAGAGCAAAGACAGAAGCAAAGCGGAACAGTAGTGCAATAGAACAATAAATACGGTACAGAAATTCAAAACAAAAATAGAAAACTCACCATGGTTGTTAGATTACATATTGATAGAAAATTTGTTGCTCCAATTACCAGATATAGGCATGGAAGATCGATCAAGCAATTAAACATTAACTCTTCCTTTCCTGAAACCTTAATGGTTTTCTTTGTCCTTTTTAGTTTTAATTTTTGAATTCATTTTAACAAATATTTTTATATATAATCTTTCCTATAGACAGCAGCTTAGTTGACAGCAGCTAACTTTCCTTGATGGTTTTCTCTGTTTTCTTCAATGGCAGAAAGAAGGTCTTCATTAATTATGTGTTTCAGAACAACAAATTACATCATAAGAAATATACTGACAACATTTTTACTAAAACATGTATGAAGAATTTGTACATACTCTCACATGTAAAATATTAGATATAAAATTCAGTTAAACAAGATTGTAATAGTGGTTATGCTTTATAAAATGTATTTCTCTTGTTAATGATGACACTGTGGAGTCATTGTAAATTTTTTTAAAGTTAGAAATTAACTTCCTTAATTTCTTTACTGGCAGGCTGACAGTTCCTTTGTATGTTTTGTAAGATGTTATTTAGAAAAACCACATCACTGTTCACTACAACATGGTAGACCTTGAGTGCATTAGAAAGAAATGGAAGGATGAAGGTTTATGTTAGTCCTGAAAGTTTCTAGGCTGGCTTTCTCTTCAGTCCCCAAGGCACACACACCACCTCTATGGGGAAACAAAGTCATGCATACTTTTTTTTTCATATTTTCTGCAGGGTCTCACTGGGCAGCTCAGACTGGTAGTGATCCTTTTTTTGCAGCCTCCCCAGCACTGTGGTTAAGGCATGCACCACTGTGCCTGTCTCAATGCCCGGCTCAGTGTACCCAGGGGTGGGGTAGGACCTGTGGCATGTGGTGGTGAGGATAGAAGCCCAGTCCCCGCTCCTGCCTAAGCAGGTGCTTTAATCTTCTCAGTTATCTGGCTGGCCCCATACATACTCATGATTTGTAGGTTTTCACCATGCAACCTAGAGGCAAAGTGTATTTGTCTTGCTTTCCATGAATGCACAAAGTCCTCATGATACATGGACAAGATGATGTGCTCATCACTGGCCATAGAGCAAAGGGGATCTGATAGAGACCTGACATTCAAAAAACACCAAGGTCATCACATGCCTTTCACATTAAGAGTTTGCTCCACTCTCTTTTACTGTTTCTCTAAATACACAATACAATGGCTAGACAAATAGCTCAGTTAATTAAAGTGCCTGCAAGCAGGTGCAGGGGCCCGGGGTTCAATACCTGGTCCTGATGTGCCAGCCACACCACCAGGGTACACTGAGACAGCAATTGAGACTGGGCATGGTAATCCCAGCATTGGGAGGCCATAAACAGGTGGATTACTATGAGTCTGATCTAGTAGTGAGACCCTGAACACCCTGTAGATCTTTCCCTAAAATACAAAATAAATAAATAAAAAATACATAAAATAAACAATACAACTGGATGTATTTACTGTGTATCACGTGATGTTTTAAAATATATGCACATACCCTGTGGGTTGTCTAAGTCAGGCATTATATCACGTACTTAATCATTTTTGGGGGGAGTACATCTAACATCCACTGTCACTGAATTTAATGCTCTTGTTATTTATATATTGCATGGTGTAAAACATAGGTTACATCCCAGGAAGAGCCAAGCATGTGGACACATTCACAAATGGTCATGTTCTAGTCTTCATGCATATACGAAGATCAAGCCATTGGTGAGTCCTGAGATTCATGTGCTATGAGGAGGTGGACAAAGCTGAGAAAAGGTCACTCAGTGGCAATAATTCCTGTGAGGCATTTTCAGGTTTCATGTCTATTATCCTAAGTAAATCTACCTTTGATGATGTGTGTGTGTGTGTGTGTGTATGTGTGTGTGTATGAGTGTGTGGAGTGTGGTGTGTTTGTGTAAAATACAATTAAAGTCATCTTGTGTTTTGGTAAATATACATGTCACACTTAATCATTTTTACTTCCTGTTCCTTTCCATTCCCCTCCTTGGTCCCTTCTCCTTTTCCTATACCTTCATCTTTACAAAATTTTCTTCTTCTTTTCTTTTTTTTTTTTTCCTTTTTTTGACTCTTTTAATTATTCATATTTGTGGTTGCTCATATAACATAAACCCTGCAGTGCATTTTATAGCACTGTTAGGGCTCTCTACCTTTAAAATATCTGTTGAGTCTCCTAGATTTTATTAGAGTTAATGAAATATTTGCTGCTATTAATTTACAAAACTACACATTAATTTAGATAATCAGTAAATTATATTTATTTTAGGTATAATACAAGCAATGGTAGAAAGAATTAGGTTTTCAAACTTCCCAGTGGTACATGGTACATTTTGTACCACTGGTATGTTAAGTTTCTGGTGATATACCTTGTATCTTTGGATTTTTAATTCTTTAACTATAAAACAAATACTCATTAGTACATACACTTCTTAACAATTTTTTTTTTTTTTTTTTTTTGCGGAGCAATGGATTGAATTCAGGCCCTTGTGCTTGTTAGGGAAGCGCTTATTCCACTGAGCCATCTCCCTGACCATCTCCCTGGTCCCTTCACAGAATTATTATGACGTTATATATAATGTCATATATTTTAAAATATAAAATGCCAGAAAACTGTAATAAATTATTACAACTTGGGTAACCTCTGAGTAAACAAGATTCCCACACTAAACTGGGCTTTTAACTAGTATGGTAGCTCAGGCTACTATGCTTCCTAAAGCCCTACCCAACAAATAGAGGACATGAAGGATACTGAAGTTTTGCTTTTTGATACAGACTGGAGACCAGAATAGTGAAATTAAATTTATTCTTTCAACACTCCTAGAGAGTCCTTCTGGAATGTTAAAATATGATCTTAATGTCCTCAGTTATTATACTTGAGGCCTGAAATTGAGTATTCTTAGCAGGTAAACAAAAAAAAAAATACCCAAGTGTAAACATTGTGTAAATATGAGGGAGAAACATAAGCACATTTTACATTAGCAAGGTTTTCCCACTGAAAAATGATAATAGCATTTCTTTGATTTCATACCTGATGTTTATGAGCCTCATATATAAATGATAACATATTTTTAATATGAAAGTTTCTTTATTTTTGTGATTTCTTCTTATTAAGTTCTCATTTTTTAAATTTTTATTTTATTGAAGTACAAATATCAATGAGACAGTTTTAAGATACCTTGACAAGATGGATTTGATAAATTAATACATTGAAAACTGTTTTCATAATGTTTTCATATCATAGAAGGTGCATACATGATATTATACTTACAGACATTATTATAACAGATGTCTCTTATCAGTAAATTAAGAGGGTAGCTGTTTGTGTATCTTACTTTTTATATCTGAATTACATCAAAGATTCAATAGTTAATACTTTCTACCTTGTTATTTTCCTAGTGGCTGTCCATAGTACTAGAAACCGACATAATATCCTGTCCAACCACCATTAGTGCAAATCTTGCCTCTCATAGAATTGTGTAGAAGCACAGCGTATCTATCCCAACTGTACTGTCCATACGCACAAATCATGATTCTTCCTTTCTATACCCCTTCCTTTGTCTACACCTGTCAAAGGTGGGCACTCCATTATCATTCAACTAACTTAGCTGCTTGAACTCGACAACACAATCCAACACAGTCCAGCATTCCACAACAATAGTGAGTTATCTGAACAAGTTGTCCACCATAGCCATTTACAGCTCAACTTATTGTTATTGCCCCGCGGTGTACACTTCATTTTTATGCTTTTCTGCTGGATGGTGAAGACCTAGATAGAGCAAGACCTATATACCAACACACGTACTTTTTGTTTCTTATGAGGTCAGCGAGGTCCCCTCAGGGTTTACATATTATGGCTTCAAAATTCAGCAGATCGATCATGTCTGAGGACATAGCTCAACAGCATGAGTACCTGCTTGGCAAGCACAGTGCTCCAAATTCAATCCTTACTACTGCTACAAGCAAACAATAGAAAAAAAAAATAGCAACAACAAAACTTCAAAAGACCAAAACAGAACTGATGTTCCTGAAAGTTAAGGAAGGCACAGCTGTCACAGGTGTCTGTCTGTCCCTAGGATCTCTTTGTTCAGTAGTGTAGTACTGGTTAGACGTACCGAATGTTGCAGGGTTTTATGTTCATTAGTCTTCTATTTCTGATATGACCCCAGTGAAGGAATTCCTATGACCATGTGGAGTAGAGAGTCAAAATGGAAGCGTAAAGAGCTTGCATAATGCACACATGGTCATGCTCAGGAACTCCTGCAGAAAGGACAGGAGGAAAATGGAGGGAGAAAAACAGGGAAGAAGGAGAACAGGAAAATCTCCCCATTAAGGGCTATGATGGTAAGAGATCATTTCCTTCATTCATAATTACGCCTTCTTTTTCCAGACCAATGATTATTATTCAAAAGTATTTGAATCCTACTTCTCCAGAAAAATGTGTTTCAACTAACTCACGGTTCCTCCGGTTATGGCTCTGTCTTTAAAATATCTCTTGAGGCTCCTTGATTTTATTAGAGTTAATGAAATATTTACTGTTATTTATTTACTAAACCACACATTAATTTTAATAATATTTGTGCATAATTTTAGATATAAGCAATGATAGAAAGAATTAGCTTTCTAAGCTTTCTGGTGGTATGTTTTTTACCACTGGTATGTTCTATTTCTGTTGGTATACCTCCTATCTTTGGATATTCAATTCTTTAAAAATAAACACTTCTTGACAGAATTATTATGAAGGTGATATCATGAGGAAATGATATATTTCCATTCATATCTGTTATAGCTTTGCAGCTCAATATAAAAAATTTTATCACATACTGACTTCCTGTTCTCATAAGTTGTGAGATTACTGAAACTTAAATTTGTCCTTAATATGAATTTAAATGTTATACTATGCACATTTGTCAGTTTGTTCTTATCTCATTATTGAATACCTAAAAATTACATATATATGTATATATTCTGATATATTATATAATATATATTTATTTATGTATATAATATAGATAATGCATGTCTCAGAATATATATTATTTATATATTATGATATATATAATTACCTTCATATTGTATATATGACTTCATTATATGGCTAAGCAATACCCAAATGTATGAATTGTTTGTTCCACTGAAGATTATTATATAGCTTTTTAGTTTTAATTATTTTAGATAATGTTATGATTTCTATAAGTAAATATTCTTCTGTGTGCACAGCTGGGCATGCACCAAAATACATATATTTTATTTAATTTAAATTTCTTTTCCAAGGTGCTATGGTTTGTGTCTAGGTGTTCTCCCCAGGCCCCATGCAGTCAAGGGCAGATTTCTAGAGTTTGTTATTGATTCACGGTCCAGGGCTTGGATTACGGGCGCGAGTGCCGTGCCCTCCTCCATGCCGAGGCACACAGCCTGCACACAGTGCTTGCTGCTGCTCCTCCCTCTTGCTCTTGCTGCTTTTGTTGTCTTCCTCTGCCATGAACTGCTGCCCTGTGCTATGTGTCACCCTGCCTTTGTGCCAGCCAAATAGGGACTGAAACCTCTACAAACTGTGAGCTAAATAAACCCTTTCTTCCTTAACTTTGGGCATCAGGTAGTCTTAGCACCAAGAGGAAAGCGATCAGGGTATAGGGCGTTACCGTTTAAGGTGATACGTACTCAAAAATGATTGAAATTTCATGTCACTGCAATTACAATGACTGTCATTAAGAACACAGAAACATTGAGTCCTGGTGAAGATGTGACAGAGTCAACTCCATTCAGCTATTACAGTAACATGCAGTAGCACATTGCCGTGGAAAGAAATATGGAGTTTTCTTTAAAATGTGACTCAGGTATTGTATTTGATTGCAGGATAACTTTCCTTGGTATATACTTGAAAAAGTGAAATACAGAATAATACAACAATTCAAGCATGGTCCTGTTTATGGTGGTGGACACAAAAGCCAAGGTGTAGAAACCTCTCAGGTACCTGCTAAGAGTGGATGAACAAAATGTGGTATGTTTACACAATGGAATACTAGCCATAAATATCAAAATTAGTTATTTGCAGGACAGTGAATGGGACCTATATAATTCACTTTTCAGTCTCTGGGACAAAATACCCAATGCTCACAACTTATAGGAGGAGGCAATTATTTTGGCTCATAGCCTCACAGGGCGCAACCCATAGATTTCTGGCTCTGAGGCCAAAGTGTCATAAGTGAATTGCTTCTCTGTGACAGCTCCACAACCTGCAGCAGCAAAACAACTGAGGATAGAGAGATCAGAGATGAAAACTCATCTTTCCAGTCTGCATCGTAGTGGCTTTCTTCTTCTAACCTATTTCTATCCAAAGATACATTATCCTATGACTGAAATTTATGGATTAAATAATGAAATCCTTTTTTCTGTAGTCTTTTGACACACAATTATAGTGTGTCCATGATCCAATCTAATTTCAAAATCCCTAACTCTGATGACGTGAGAACTTTGGGTACCAGTTTAGTTTTAATTCATGACAGCACTGAGGGCTTACTGTAATGCAAAGTAAGCAAGTTTTGGAAAATTCAATATCACATGCTTTCTCTTCTATAAGACATTTAAAATAGAGTTCTTAAAATAAAGAGGATGTGCCATTCACTTTGTCTTATCTGACTCAACTGATTTTAGTTGTTGTACGTTTCCTTTTGTATTTCTGCTTTTCACTTGTTATACTAGGGAGACTCATATAAGGCAAAGTGAATGTCATATGCTGCAGGATACTAATCAGCTTTTCTTCTGGATGGTTAACAACCTAAATTCACAGATCAAAGTTGGAGAAATAGAAGAGCAACAAGGCCAGCCAACATTTTGGCCCTAGCCTTTCAAGGTCAGCCAAGACTCAGGACATAGGAGAACCTGTCCTGCAACATCATGAAACTCAGGTGAGCTCCAAATTTTCTCAACAAGAAGATTATGGAGCCACAGAGGAAAGAGATCGAAGTTCTATAGTGTGCCTGGGGAGAGTCACATGGAGAGAAAACTTTCTCTCAAGCTCTCACAGAGAGCAAACTGGTCAAGCATTGGCCGTGACTCATTCACATGGATGACACAGACAAAGGATCTACAGAATAATGCACAGGACTACAAGATAAACCCTGAGAGGACTTCACTGACCACATAAGAAACATAAAGTACATGTGTTGGTATATAAGTCTTGCTCTATCTAGGTCTTAACTATCCAGCAGAAAAGTATAAAAATGAAGTATTCATCGTGGGGCCATAATATTGAGCTGAGCTGTAAATGGCTATGGCCGACAACTTCTTTGAATAACTCACTATGGTTGTGGAATGCTGGACTGTGTTGGATTGTGTTGTCGAGTTCAAGCACCTAAGTTAGTTGAATGACAATGAAGTGCCCACATTTGACAGGTGTAGACAAACAGGGGTATAGAAAGGGAAAATCATGATGCGTGTGTATAGATAGTACAGTTGGGATAGATAACACTGTGCTTCTACATAATCCTATGAGAGGCAAGATTTGCACTAATGTTGGTTGGATAGGATATTATGTCGGCTTGTAGTACTATAGACAACCACTAGGAAAATAACAAGGTAGAAAGTATTAATTATTGAATCTTTGGTGTAATTCAGCTATAAAAAATAAGATACGCAAACAGCTACACTCTCTTCATTTAATGATAAAAGACATACGGTATAATAATGTCTGTAAGTATAATATCATGTATGCACTTTATAGGATACCAAAACATTATGAAAACAGTTTGCAATGTATTAATTTATCAAATCCATCTTATCAAGGTATCTTAAAAATGTCTCATTGATGTTTGTAGTTCAATAAAACAAAAATTAAAATAAAAGAAAGACATGAAATTTCAAGGAAAAATATTAGAGATGCTAAAGAGCCTCAGGAGAAAGTGGGAGAAAAGAGAGCAGGAAATAGTGATGAAAATAATCCAAATGCAAAGATACACACACTACAATAATATTCTTACCACTTGTCATGGTTTGTGTCTAGATGTCACATCAAAGCGTCATGTTGTCATGGGATGTTTCCAAGGGTGGTGGAACCTGGATGTGCAATGCTGGGATTGTGGGTAACTGCTTGCTGGGTCAGTCCAATGATCGGAATGGCACTGTCATAATTTCTGTGGACTGTAATAAACATAAGGGGGAAAAAAGGCTTATTATCGCTTTGATCTTGTTTTCTGTCTTCCATCACCATGAACTGTTATCCCTCTGCCATGGAGCCAGCTGATTATGGGCTGAAATCTCCACAAACTGTAAGATAATTAAACTTTACTCTCTTAACTTTGGGTGTCAGGTATTTTGTCTCAATCACAACAAAAAGTAACTAAGACAATTCAGGAGGAGAAAAGTGGGGTTATTGCCCTGAATATTCTTGACCATGTGGTTCAAGACCCTTTGGAATAAGCTTGTGGGAGGAGTTAGGAAAACGTCATACATACTGGCCAAAAAATAGCACTGGAACATCCAAGACTGCAATGAGAAGAGACTCTCATAGTACAGAAGACCAGAATGCTGACAGTGACCTTGCCCATAAATGCCAGGCTTGTGAGTTTTCTTCTGGAAGGAGGACCACATTGGTTACAGAGATAAGATATGTTGCATATTGGTAGAAAGCTTGCCTGGAGTTTGTTCGTGTCCAGAGCCTTTGCCTGAAACTCAGATTAAGGACAGTAAACTATTTAATCTGGCATATGTAATTTCAAGGTAGTATAATGTTGAAATAGTGGAATGGCTACTGTTGGGTGTATCTGGCAGGTTTATATTGAGAATCAAGAGTAATGGTCCTAGTAGAATTATTTAAAACTTTCTCTTTTTGTTTTAGTTTGGCAAGAAAGAAATATTCAGTAAGATATGAGCAGCAATGATAGCACAGAGGATATCTTGATTGCTGAGAAGGAATAGGAGAATAACAAAAGACAGTCTAAAGGCATCAGAAGAAGCAGAACTGTACTTTTTGCAGCATCAGGTTAACAAAGGTCAGACTTGTCTTTAAGAACAAAATCCCAGAGCTCCATGCTCCACAGTATAGGCAGCCTAGAGAATCTGTTGATTAGATTTGGCTTCAGAGTGCTCAAAAATCCAGACACTCAAGACCTATGGCCAAAGAAGAAGAAAGCCTGGTTTCTGTGCCAGCTGGCAGCTGACTTTGGCATCAGCCACATGGCACTGGTTTTTGGGTGCAAACAAATGGAAGAGTTGTCAGTTCGGGAAAACCTTCACCCTGATTTCAGAAGTAGGCTGGGTGGCCAGGAAGTGTGCAACTTAGAGAAGCATGTGAAGCTGTGAGGGCAAAGACAAAGGTGTAGAGAAAACACCAGAGGTTGGGAGAAGTGAGGCACATGACGTGTGTGGAAAGGTGCAGGGAGAGACCAGAGTGGGCCCAGGAGAGAAGCCACAGGAGCTAAAATCATCAGAAGTGCCAGGGAGGAGGAGGCACCAATGCCATTTTAAGTTCACATTTTGCCAGATTGGATACTGCATGAAGAACTACAGAACTTAATTTTGCACTGCTGGATTTGAGACTTTCTTTTTTTTTTTTTTTTTAATGTATTTGGTACAGGGTCTCACTGTGTAGATTGGACTTGTAGTTATTCTCCTCCTATTTTCAGCCTCCCAAGCTCTGGGATTACAGGTGTGCACCACCACGCCCAGTCTCCATCACAGTCTCAGCATGTGCTGGGGGCAGGGCCAGCACAGTACATTGATCAAACTGGCCACTGGACTCTGCCTAAGCAGTGCTTTAATCCGCTGAGTTATCTGGCTGACCCTAGGACTTACTTTGATCTCATTCATTTGTAGCCCCTTGTCTGTGGCTTTAGGAATAGAAATATTGATCTTATGCCATTGAATGTTGGAATTGTTTAATTTTCTTTCCATTTGTATGGGAGCTCACAGCTGAGAATTTGCCTTAACTCTCAGCAGAGTCTTGGATATTCAAAATTTCAGAAATATTGAAGCTATTAGGATTTTTTTACAACTCTTGGAGATGGAGTAAATGCGTTGTGTATAACAATGAATATGAGTCTTTGGGGGGCCAGGGGAAAAGTATTATGGCTTGTTTCTAGATGTTTTCCCAAAGCCTAATGCAGTCAAAGACTTTTTCAGTGGTGGATTATTCTGTAGTGTGTTATTGCTTTATGGTACAGTGTTAGGATTAACGATGCTTGGATTAAGGGTAAGTGACTGCTGGATCAGCCCAGTTTGCATTGGCATTGCCCTAATTACTGTAACCTGGATACAATATAAGGAGCAGGAAAAGCCTATCTTACTCTCTCTTGTTGCTTTGCTGTCTTTTGCCTCCATGAACTTTCTCCCCTGTCATGTACCACCCTGCCTTGGAACCAGCTGAGCATGGACTGAAAACCTTGCAAAGTATGAACTAAGTAAGTGTTTTCCCTTTTACCTCTGGGTTTCTCAGAATTTTGTATCAGCAATGAGAGAAAAGTAACTAAGACACTATTTTATGTGACTAATATTAATGTTATAATAAAATGAATATGTGTTCATACCTGTCTCCTATTATTCCAAATAAAGTGAAATTTAACTTTTTCTGTAGTCTTTTGACACTTTTGACAATCACGTTGCTATTGTTTTGACTCACATTTTTCAGGATTTTACTAGTCTAGAGAATCATTTCACAATAGTTTAACTGAAACTTAATGGAAACATATTAATAGTATATTTTCAATGGTCTTTATCAAATTGCATTATAGTGCTCCAATCTTCCAGACTGAAAAGCAAATAGAATGTTAACTGCACCATAGAAGCCTTCCCCTCTCACATCCCCTTTATAGCCTTACCTACCTTCAAAAGCAAACATCACTGCATAATACAACTCCAGGTGTATTCTATTTCATGAATTTATGTATTTATTACTTGTAATGCATTTGGTACAGGGTCTCACTATTCATCTTGGACATGTAGTGAGCCTCCTGTTTCCAGGCTCCCAGATACTGAGATTGTAGGCATGCACCACCAGGCCTGATCTTGGGGGCTGGCTCAGTGTGCCCCAGGGGCACACTCTAGTCCCTGAACTTGCCTAACCAGGTGCTTAGTCTTCTGAGCCCAGTAGGGGCTGAGTCTGTCAGGCCTTTATTTCATGAATCTGTGCATGATATTATATAGGACTGGCTGTGTTTCTGGTGTCCTAGTTTGTTCAATTTTACAGTTTAAATTACTCCACATTTTTCTCCATACTCATAATGACTTTATTTTATATTTTAATTGCCATATACTATAACATATTTTTATGGGTACTTGGATTGTTTAAAGTGTGGATTACAAATAATAAAGTCAAGATTAATAATGCTTCACGTAACAAATATATTTGTAGATTGCATAATATACATATCTATTCATTTTATTCATTCATAAATAAAAATAACCAGAACTCCTTGGTGAAATTGTTGATCTTGAACTGAGAAGGAAATATATGAAAGCACCTTATAGTTCAAAATAAAGTACGAAAGAACTAAAACAAATCAAAAACTTCCTGCAGTGGACATGCCAAAGAATCCAGGGGCGAACTGAAATGAATAACTTCCAACTGTCAAAGTTATAACAATTTAAACAACAGAAATACAACAATATTCATGAATAACCCAAGTTATAAAATGAAAATCCACCAACCTATGATAATAAAGTAAATGATGGAATACATAAATTAATGGGGACAGAGAGACAAATCCCTTGTGAAGGAGGATGCTAGATAATTTACATGAATAAATAATTATCTGTAATGTAGTAGAATGTAATTCTACATTCTTCTTGTACAGAAGCTTAATGAACATTTTGCACAAAGCACATTGACAAATGGAAAACAAAGAATAGAAAGTATCACTTTATAACAGAGCAATCTGACAGCAACCATTTCACTTATTTTTATTTTTAAGTTTTTATGTATTTGGCTCAGGATCTCTCTCTTCACCACTGGGTCTCATAGAGATTCTCCTGTTTTCAGCCTCCCCAGCATGTTGTTCGTAGTCTCCGTGGTTGACCCAGTGTTCCGGGGTCGGGGTCTGCGTGGCATGTAGTGCGGGGGATTGAACCTGTGTCCCTACACTTGCCTAAGCAGGTGCCACAATTCAGGGTATTTTGCAATGTACACAACCAGTGAACCTCAGAACTGTTTAGGTCTTCAAAACAAGAATATCTGAAAACCTAAAGCAAACAAAAAAGCCCCAGAAAATATTATTTAATGCAGTGGTGTTTTGGAGTAGATCTTGAATCAAAAAAAAGGCAATTACAGTAAGTAAGTGTAGCCCCTAGATAACAATAATCCATGTTGGTTTGGTTTGTTACTTGTAAGAAAGGCTGTCTATCAATATATTGGTGCTAATTGAGTATGGTGAGCACGATGACTCTGAATTTCACAGGATCTAGTCTGTGGGTGGGACCAGGCTATGCAACATTGTTCACCACACTAGGGTGAAAACTACACATTTAGATTTAGACTGTGCTTTCCTCTCTCTACATATTAAAGGGCATATTCCCTCTGCATATTAAAGGGGTGCATATTCCCTGCATTCTAGTTGCACACGAAGAGAATTCAGTACAGCATGAAGTTTGGAGCAAGATAAATGGACTTCAAATATTGATTTTCACCTCTGGATGCCTATGAAACCCGAGCACCATAATGAACTCTGTGAGTGAAATCTGACTTAGTTAAGATGAGCCTGGTGACAAAAATATGCTCATACAATTTTTACAAACATTAACTTCTAGGTCTGCAAAATTGATAACACAAGAAGTTATAATAAATTAAAAAGAAAAAGAAATAATTTAAGCATTAACATGTCTTTTGAATAGACCAGCAGAAATCAGCAGTACAATTATCTGAATTATCCTGCATATATACATGAACATATATTTTTCACTTCTTTTGTCCTCTTACTTACCCAAAATTTTGCCCTCATTGAACAGATATTTTCCCTTTAACAGAATCTATTCTATCATTTAGATTTTGCTTCCTTTTTAGATTCTCACACTAATAAGAAAATACGATGTTTGCCCCTGCAAACATTTACATCACTTAACAATAGAGTCTATACTGGCATCCATTTACTTATAAAAGCTTCAAATTTATCTTTTTTATAGCTGAATATAACACCACTGCATAAAACTACCACATCTTTTTATCCATTCCTAAATTAATGGGCATTTGGGCTGCTTCCAAGTTTTAACTATGATAAATTTCACCAGTAAAAACATGGGTGCACATATATTGCTGTGATGTGATTATTTCAGTCCTTTGCGAAAAATACCTAGCAAGCTTGAACAGGACCTCCAATACAAGCTTTTAGAGGAATCTCAGTAACAATATCCATAATGGTTATACTAGCCTGCAATCCCACCAACAGTGGAGCATGGTTCCTTTTTACCCATAGCCTCTCCAGAATTTGTTATTGGTTGATTTATTGATGATAGTTATTCTTTCTGGGGTGAGAGGGAAACTCACCATTGTTCTTGAATAACCAAGGATATTTAAAACTTTTTCATATATTTATTTTCTGTTTCGATTTCTTCACCTTGAAAGGATGTATTCATCTCAAATGCCCCTATTTTGACTTGGGTCATTGAATCTTGGAGGCCTGATATTGTTTAATTCTTTCTATGTTCTAGATAGAACTTCTGCTTGATCCCGCCCACACCCACCCAGCCCCAGAAACTGGCCTGAAAGAGCGGCTGACTCCAGTGGCCTCCTGGAACCCTGCCCAAGCTCTCCCAGTGAGTGGGAATTTGCATGACTCACCAGGCTTCCCAGATCAGTGAGTGTGTGAAGATCTACCAAAGCCCAGGAACGGCCCACCTAGAGAGTGACCTGCCTGACACAGGAGGGCTGACCCCAAATTTCACATCCTCACCCCAAAGCCAGCCAAGACAGTGGGAATTTTCATTACTTGCTCTGCAACACAGTTCTATTAGTGCTCGCCTGACTAGGGAACCAACAGAGGGGAAGTAAAGGAGCTGCAACAAAAAGGAACACAACTGAACACAACAGCTAGATCCAGGGTAGGCATACGTGGATAATATCAAACTTAATACACTGGCACCCAAATCTCATAACAAGCTAAGGTTATAGCTGCACCAACCTCTACACCAAAGGTCAAAAGTCAGTGCTATACAAAATGACAAAGAGAAGGGGAAAAATGCAATCCCAGACCTCGAGTCCATCAGGAAAGGCAGAGGACACTAGCTCAGCTGCAATGAATGAATTAACAGATACAGCAGCAAAGGAACAACAACAGGAAGATATAGAGGAAATAAAACGAGAAGTAATTCCCCAAATTAAAAAAGAAATATATGAGTACAGAGTATCTGAAATAAAGAATGAATTCTAGAAACATTGGGTAGAAAACCTATGCTCACCCAAAACAAGTGCAGAGAGCACAATTCCAGCTGATATATATGAATTAACAGCATCTGAAGCAAAGAAACAACAGCAGAAAGATCATGAGTAACTCAAAGCAGAAATAATTTCTGGAATCAAAAAAGAATTCTTTGAAAAAAAAAGAATTTTTTGAAATCATAGCATCTGAAATACAGAAACAAGTCCAGAAATATACAGAGGAAACCCAATTTGGAAGAAACACTGCAGAAAAAGAATTAATCACTACCTCTAAAGAAGACATGAATAAAAAATTTGATATCAGAAATATGATGGATTCCTTGAATGAGCAATACAGAAAAGAAAGAGAACACATGAAACACAGTCAAAGAGATATAGAAGAACTAAAAATATCAATCATGAGTCTACAAAACTATCTGAGTGAAAGCAAAGAGAGAGTTTCAGATCTTGAACATGCTAGAGCAGCTAGTGAAAAGGTGAGAAAGGATCTCTTAAAAACAACAAGAATGCAGGAAAAAATAATCCATCACCTGCAAGATGATGCCAGGATGAACAATGTGAGAATAATTGGTATCAATGAGAATGAAGGAGTCAATGCAAATGACATAAAAAGAATTTGGGGAGAAATAATCACAGAAAACTTCCCAAATATGAGAAAACAATCCAACATTCAGGTCACTGAAGTATACAGAACACCAAATAACTTCAACCTAAATAGAAACACACTAAGACATATAGTAGTTAAGATCCCAGAAATCCAACACAAAAATAATATACTGAAAGCTGCTAGAGAGAAGAAGCATTCAAAGGAAAACCCATCAGAACTACAGCTGACTTTTCTACACAAACACTGAAGGCAAGGAGAGCATGGAGCAGAGTTCTTCAAGTCCTACATGAAAAAAATTCCAGCCCAGAATGTTATATCCTGCAAAATTCTCTCTCTCTCTTTTTTTTTTTTTTTTTTTTTTTTTTTGCTTTGAAACAGAAGGCTGTGAAACAGCAGTGGGGAAAATCCCCATTGCAGCCCTTTTTTTTTCCCATTTATTTTTATTTTATTGAAATACAAATGTCAATCAGACAGTTTCAAAACACCATAACCATACAGAGTCGATGAAATAATACATTGCAAACTGTTTTCATAACGTTTTGGCATTGCACAAGGTGCATACATGATATTATATTTACAGGTTTTTATGTAGCTGAATTATATCAAAGATTCAATAATTATTTACCTAGTGGATGACCATATCACTAAAAGCCGACATAATATCCTGTCCCACCACCAATAGTGCAGATCTTGCCTCTCATAGAATTATGTAGAAGCATAGCGTTATCTATCCCAACTGTACTGTCTATACACACACAGGATGATTTTTTCTTTCTACAA
>PVKA01014228.1:27648-53065 GCA_004027165.1 Ctenomys sociabilis
TACCTTAGGTGCTTGAACTCGACACCACAATCCAACACAGTCCAGCATTCTGCAACCATAGGGAGTTATTCAAAGAAATTGTCGACCATATCCATTTACAGCTCAGCTTAATATTATGGGCTCACGATGTATACTTCATTTTTATACTTTTATACTTTTCTGCTGGATGGTTAAGACCTAGGTAGATGAAAATTTATATATCAACACAGGAACTTTATATTTCCTATGTGGTCATTGAAGTCTTCTCAGGGTTTATCTTGTAGTCCTGTACATTATTCTGTAGTTCCTTTGTCTGTGTCATCCATGCGGATGAGTCACAGCCAATGCTTCACCAGAATGCTCTCTGTGAGAGCCTGAGAAAAAGATTTCTCTTCATGTGACTCCAGTGAAATACTTGCATGAAAAAGAACAAATAAAGAATTTCATGATGAGAAAGCCATCCCTTCACAGGCTGCTGAAAGAGGTTCTAGAGAAAGACCACAATGACCAGAACTCCATGAATGAAAATGGAAAGAACCCACTGAACAGGACAGACAATTAAACACAGGTTACAAAAGAATAAAGAACACCAGGTAAATATCATGACAAACATAAGGCAGCACATTTCAATTATAACCATCAATGTAAACGGACTCAATTCTCCAATTAAGAGAAATAGATTGGCATTGTGGGTTAAGAAACAAAATCCAACAATATGCTGTATACAAGAAACACACTTAACTCAAAAGGACATCATAGGCTCAAAATCAAAACAAAACTACATGCCCCAGCAGCTCAGAAAAAAGCAGGAGTAGCAATTCTGTTCTCACACAGTCTCAAATTCATGCCACGAATGATGAAACGACACACACAAGGCCACTATATATTGGTCAGGGAAAAATTCAAGAGCAAGAAGTAACAGTCATAAATATCTATGCACGAAACACAGGAGCACCCAACTATGTAAGGCAAACCTTAATGGAAATGAAAAACTTAATGTCTAAGAACACAATCTTAACAGGAGACCTTAGCACACCCTTATCTCAAAAAGAAAGATCAACCAGACAAAAAATTAGCAAGGAACTAGCAGAACTGAATCAGAGCTTGGAATAAATGGACCTGGTGGACATATACAGAGTGTTCCATGCTACCACAGCTGAATAGACATTTGTTTCAGCTGCACACGGATCATTTTCCAAAATAGACCACATACTCGTCCAGAGGTCATGCGTAGTATATGCAAGAAAACAGAAATTATCCCATGCATATTATGTGACCACAGTGCAATGAAACTGGAAATAAATGACAAAAGAAACAGAAAAACCCGGACCTCGAGTCCATCAGGAAAGGCAGAGGACACTAGCTCAGCTGCAATGAATGAATTAACAGATACAGCAGCAAAGGAACAACAACAGGAAGATATAGAGGAAATAAAACGAGAAATAATTCCCCAAATTAAAAAATAAATATCTGAATACACAGTACCTGAAATAAAGAATCAATTCTAGAAACATTGGGTGGAAAAACTATGCTCACCCAGAACAAGTGCAGAGAGCATTATTCCAGCTGATATATATGAATTAACAGCATCTGAAGCAAAGAAACAACAGCAGAAAGATCATGAGAAACTCAAAGCAGAAATAAGTTCTAAAATCAAAAAAGAACTTTTTCAAGTCATAGGATCTGAAGTACAGAAACAAGCATAGAAATATACAGAGGAAATCCAACTTGGAAGAAATACAGCAGAAAAAGAATCAATAACCTCTAAAGAAGACATGGATAAAAAAATTGAGGAGATCAGAAATATGATGCATTCCTTGAAAGAGCAATACAGAAAAGAAATAGAACACATGAAACACAAAGGGATATACAAGAACTAAAAATATCAATCATGAGTCTACCAAACCATCTGAGTGAAAGCGAAGACAGAGTTTCAGATCTTGATGATGCTGGAGCAGTTAGTGAAAAGTTGAGAAAGGATCACTTAAAAACAACAAGAATGCAGGAAAAAATAATCCATCACCTGCAAGATGATGCCAGGATGAACAATGTGAGAAAAATTGGTATCAACAAGAATGAAGGAGTCAATACAAATGACATAAAAAGAATTTGGGGAGAAATAATTGCAGAAAACCTCCCAAATATGAGGAAACAATCCAACGTTCATGTCACCAAAGCATACAGAACACCAAATAACCTCCACCCAAGTAGAAACACACTAAGACATATAATAGTTAAGATCCCAGAAATCCAACACAAAAATAATATACTGAAAGCTGCTAGAGAGAAGGAACTCTCATTCAAAGAAAACTCATCAGAATTACAGCTGACTTCTCTACAAAAACAGTGAAGGCAAGGAGAGCATGGAGCAGAGTTCTTCATGTCCTACATGAAAACAAATTCCAGCCCAGCCTATTATACCCTGCAAAACTCTCTTTTAAGTTTGATGGAGAAGTGAAATACTTACACGACAAAGAACAAGTAACGAATCTCATGATGACAAAGCCATCCCTTCACAGGGTGCTGAAAGATATTCTAGAGAGAACACAATGACTAGAACTCCATGAATGAAAATGGAAAGAACCCACTGAACAGGACAGACAATTAAACACAGGTTACAAAAGAATAAAGAACACCAGGTAAATATCATGACAAACATAAGGCAGCACATTTCAATTATAACCATCAATGTAAACGGACTCAATTCTCCAATTAAGAGAAATAGATTGGTATTGTGGGTTAAGAAACAAAATCCAACAATATGCTGTATACAAGAAACACACTTAACTCAAAAGGACATCATAGGCTCAAAATCAAAACAAAACTACATGCCCCAGCAGCTCAGAAAAAAGCAGGAGTAACAATTCTGTTCTCACACAGTCTCAAATTCACGCCAAGAATGATCAAATGACACACACAAGGCCACTATATATTGGTCAGGGGAAAAATTCAAGAGCAAGAAGTGACACACATAAATATCTATGCACAAAACACAGGAGCACCCAAATATGTAAGACAAATCTTAATGGACATGAAAAACTTAATATCTAAGAACACAATCTTAACAAGAGACCTTAACATACCCTTATCTCAAAAAGATGGGTCAACAAGACAAAAAATTAGCAAGGAAGTAGAACAACTGAACCAAAGCTTGGAACAAATGGACATGGTGGACATATACAGAGTGTTGCATGCAACCACAGCTGAATACACATTTTTTATAGCTTCACATGTGTCATTTTCCAAAATATACCACATACTTGTCCAGAGGTCATGCCAAAATATATGTAAGAAAACAGAAATTATCCCATGCATACTATCTGACCAAAATGCAATGAAACTAGAACTAAGTGACAAAAGAAAGCAGAAAAACCCACTAAATTAAAGGAAACTAAACAATACCCTACTCAGCAATCAATGTGTTGCAGAAGAAATTCAACAATAGCTACAATTCAATGAAAATTTAAACACAACTTAATGGAATTTATGGGATGCGATGAAAGCAGTTCTTAGAGGGAAAATAATAGCTATGAACTCACACATTCGGAAAACAGAAAGGGAACAAATTAGCACCTTAATGTTGCACCTCAACTAGAAAAAGAAGAACAAACAAAACTCAGAGCGCAAAGACGGAAAGAAATCATAAAGATTACAGCAGAAATTAACTCAATTGAGATGAAGAAAACAGTTCAAAGAATCCACAAATCAAAAAGTTGGTTCTTTAAAAAACTAAATAAAGTTGATAAGACTCTTGCCAACCTCATCAAAAAGAGGCAAAAGAAAATTCAAGTACAAGCAATAAGGAATGAAAAGGGTGAAATCCCCACAGATCAAGTGGAAATTAAGAAGATTATCAATAATTACTTTGAGAATCTTCACGCTCACATTATAGAAGACACAAGAAATGGACAGATTCCTCGAAAGGTACAAATTACCACACCTGAATAAAGAAGATATTACAACTCTCAATGAGCGTATAACAGCCAACGAAATATGAAACGTAATAAAAAGCCTACCGACAAAGAAAAGTCCAGGTTCTGATGGATTCACAGCTGTATTCTACAAGAAATTTATAGAAGATATAATCCCCACACTCCACAAACTCTTGCACGAAGTTGAAAAGGAAAAAGTCCTCCCAAAAATCATTTCTGGAGGCAAGTATAATACTGATTCCAAAACCAGGAAAAGACACAACCAGAAAGGAGAACTACAGGCCAATCTCCTTCATGAACATAGATGCAAAAATACTCAACAAGATCCTGGCAAATAGAATACAGCAAATCATGGTGTAGATCAAACACCATGACCAAGTAGGATTCATCACAGGATGCAAGGATGGTTCAATATTCAAAAATCTATAAATGTAATACACTATATTAATAGACTGAAATCTAAAAACCAAAGAAAGCCTTTGACAAAGTGCAACACTCATTCATGTTCAAGGTCCTACAGAAAATTGGAATAGATGAACTCTATCTTAACTTGATAAAAGCCATCTATGACAACCCAAAAGCTCATATAATCCTAAATGGGGAAAAACTGAAATATTTTACTCTTAAATCAGGTACAAGACGAGGATGTCCTCTATCGCCCCTCCTATTCAATATAGTCTTGGAAACCTTAGCAACAGCCATTAGAAAAGAGGGAGAAATAAAGGGAATAAGAATAGGTAAAGAAGTTAAATTATGACTATTTTCAGATGACATGATACTTTACTTGGAAGACCCCAAAAATTCCACCAAAAAACTACTAGAACTGATACAGAAATTCAGTAGCCTAGCAGGATAAAAAGTCAGTACTCAAAAGTCAATAGCATTCCTCTACACAGATAAGAAGCACACTGAATGGGAACCAATAGAAACAATACCTTTTACAATAGCACAGCGGAAAATGAAATACCTTGGGATGCACTTAACCAAGGAAGTCAAATATCTTTTCAGGGAAAATTACAATACCCTAAGAAAACAGATTATAGAGGATTTCAGGAAATGGAAAGATATTCCATGCTCCTGGATAGGAAGAACCAACATCGTGAAGATGGCCATACTCCCAAAATTGCTGTACAGATTTAATGCAATCACTATCAAACTGCCACAAACGTACCTCCTAAATATAGAAAAATCAATCCTAAAAGTTATTTGGAACCAAAAACGACCTAGGATAGAAAAGGCAATCTTAGCCAATAATGACAAGGCAGGAGGCATCACAATTCCTGATTTGAAATTATACTACAAAGCCACTGTGATAAAATCAACATGGTATTGGGAACAAAATAGACCTGAGGATCAGTGGAATAGATTAGAAGATGCAGAGGCATCTACAAAAGCACTCAGCTATCTTATCTTCGACAAAGGTGCTACACAAGCTCACTGGAAGAAAGATTGCCTCTTTAACAAATGGTGCTGAAAAACATGGCGTTCTGCATGCCGAAAACTAAAACTTGACCCAGTTCTATCACCATGTACTAAGTGAAAGTCAAAGTGGATTAAAGATCTAAACATTAAAACAGAAACACTCAATCTACTGGAAGAGAATGTAGGAGGAACTGTTGAAGACATGGGGGTAGGTAAAGAGTTCATAAACAAACATATATTCGCACGGGAAGCTCTTGAAAGAATCAACAACTGGGATCAACTCTTCTGAAGGAGTTTCTGCATGTCAAAAGAAACTGTCAACAGAGTGAAAAGACAACCCACAAATTTTGAAAAAATCCTAACTAATAAGCAATCAGACAGAGGACTACTGTCTAGAATATATAAAGAACTAATCTATAACAGGGCCCTCAAATTTAAAGACCCAATTCAGAAATGGGCATCTGAGATGAATAAACACTTCTCAGAGGACAACATTAAAGAATCACATACATACATGAAAATATGCTCCACATCGCTAGCCATTCATGAAATGCAAATATAAACAAGACTGATTTACCATCTCACTCCTGAAAGAATGGCTATCATAAGGAAATCAACCAACAACAAATGTTGGAGAGGTTGTGGGAAAAGGGAACACTCCTCCACTGCTGGTGGGAATGTAGACTGGTACAACCATTGTGGAGGTCAGTGTGGAGACTCTTCAAAAGAGCAGGAGTAAAGAAATCCCATTTAAGCCAGCTATCCCCCTACTGGGAATTTTCCCAAAGGATGTGGATACCTTGTACAATAGAGTACCATTGTATCATATGTGTACCTATGTTTATAGCAGCACAATGTGTGATATCAAAATCTTGGAAACAACCAAGATTTCCATCACATGTGGATTGGTTGAAAATGATGTGGTATTTCTATATAATGGAGTATTACTCAGCTATTAAGAATGATACCTTTGAAGCATTTATACTGAAGTGGATGCCGCTTGAACATATACTCATAAGTGAAATAAACCAGAAACACATGTGTAAATATCGTATAGTCTCCCTAGTATAACAAGCGAAAGCAGAAATACAAAAGGAAACGTACAACAACTAAAATCAATTGAGTCAGAGAAGGCAAAGTGAATGGCATATGCTGCAGGATACTAATCAGCTTTTCTTCTGGATGTTTAACAACCTAAGATCACAAGGCAGAGTTGGAGAAATAGAAGAGCCACAAGGCCAGTCAACATTTTGGCCCTAGCCTTTCAAGGTCAGCCAAGACTCAGGACATAGGAGAACCTGTACTGCAACATCATGAAACTCAGGTGAGCTCCAAATTTTCTCAACATGGAGATTATGGAGCCACAGAGGAAAGAGATCAAAGTTCTATAGTGTGGCTGGGGAGAGTCACGTGGAGAGAAAAATTTCTCTTAAGCTCTCACAGAGAGCATACTGGTCAAGCATTAACCCTGACTCATCCACATGGATGACACAGACTAATGAACTACAGAATAATGTACAGGACTACAAGATAAACCCTGAGAGGACTTAACTGACCACATAAGAAATATAAATTTCATGTGTTGGTATATAAGTCTTGATCTGTCTAAGTCTTCACCATCCAGCAGAAAAGTATAAAATGAAGTATACATCATGGGGTCATAATATTAAGCTGAGCTATAAATGGCTATGGTGGACAACTTTGAATAACTCACTATCATTGTAGAATGCTGGACTGTGTTGGATTGTGTTGTCGAGTTCAAGCACCTAAGTTATTTGAATGACAATGGAATGCCCACCTTTGTCAGGTGAAGACAAAGGAAGGGGTGTAGAAAGAGAAAATCATGATGTGTGTGTATAGACAGTACAGTTGGAATAGATAACGCTCTGCTTCTACATAGTTCTATGATAGGCAAGATCTGTGCTAATGGTGGTTGGACAGGATATTATGTCGGCTTCTAGTACTATGGTCATCCAGTAGGAAAATAATTATTTAATTTTTGATATAATTCAGGTATAAAAAATAAGATAAGTAAGCAGCTACACTCTTAATTCACTGATAAGAGATATCTGCTAAAATAATGTCTGTAAATATAATATCATGTATGCACCTTGTATGACACCAAAACATTACGATAACAGTTTGCAATGTATTAATTTATCAAATCTGTCTTGTTAAGGTGTCTTTAAACTGTTTGATTGACATTTGTATTTCAATAAAATAAAAAATAATTAAAATAAAAAACATTAAAAAATATGCAAATGTTCAAATATACACAAATGAAAAAGAATAAAGTATAAAAAAATCTGTTTATCTGCTATTTCTCCCCAAGGAAGTATATATAGCTTAAATCTATTAAAATAAAATTCATTTTGAGTAGCACATTATCCAGATGTTTGCTAGGCTCTTTCTGCATAATTTAGAAACTAATTTGGCTACTTACACATATCTAAGTTATTCAAAATCCATTTGTTTAATGTTAATTACAAGATCTAATCATTGAAAGGAACAGGTGTTGCAACAGAAATCTGGTCAAAGCTAATCTTGAATGTATTATACTGTTTATCTTTTTTGTGTGTTCATGTTTATATGTGTGAATAGGTGTGTGTGTGTGTGTGTGTGTGTGTGTGTGTGTGTGTGTGTGTGTGTGTGTGTTTTGGGGGGAAACTGTTGTCTTTTCACCTCTGTGTAAACATGATAAAGTACCAAGCAGAGATGATGTTTGAATGCACACAATTACCACCTTTAAATGAAAACTATCTTTGCAATGGTCTGACTCATCTCCAATTTTGTTTTTGTATTTTACTGTAGTATCTACAGGGTCTCATTATGTAGATTGGATTTTTAGTGATCCACCTTTGTTCAGCCTCCCAAGTACTGGGATTATAGGCCTGTACCACCATGCCCATTCTCAAACACAGTCTAACAGCATCCCAAGGGCAAAGCTGGCACAGTAAGGCAGGGATCCATCCCCAGTCACTACATCTGCATAATCAGGTGCTTTAGTCCACTGCAGTATTAGGCCAACCCTTACAATATTTTCATTACTAATTCCTATTCAATTTTAAGCATATAATTTTAAGTACAAGCATATTTCATTAACTATCAATTGTGTTACCTGTAGTCCTATTATTAGAAGAGGCAATAATTCTAGACTCATACTATATGCTTGACCAGTTTGCTCTCCGTGAGAATTTGAGAGAAAGTTTTCTCTTCATGTGACTCTCCCCAGCCACACTATAGAACTTTGATCTCTTTCCTCTGTGGCTCCATAATTTGGAGCTCACCTGAGTTTCATGATGTTGCAGTACAGGTTCTCCTATGTCCTGAGTCTTGGCTGACCTTGAAAGGCTAGGGCCAAAATGTTGGCTGGCCTTGTGGCTCTTCTATTTCTCCAACTCTGACATGCGATCTTAGGTTGTTAACCATCCAGAAGAAAAGCTGATTAGTATCCTGCAGCATATGCCATTCACTTTGCCTTCTCTGACTCAATTGATTTTAGTTGTTGTACGTTTCCTTTTGTATTTCTGCTTTCGCTTGTTATACTAGGGAGACTATACGATATTTACACATGTGTTTCTGGTTTATTTCACATATGAGTATATGTTCAAGCAGCATCCAATTCAGTATAAATGCTTCAAAGGTATCATTCTTAATAGCTGAGTGATACTCCATTATATAGAAATACCACATCTTTTTCAACCATTCCACATGTGATGGAAATCTTGGTTGTTTCCAAGATTTTGATATCACATTTTGTGCTGCTATAAACATAGGTACACATATATCTCTATGATACAATGTATCCACGTCCTTTGAGAAAATTCCCAGTAGGGGGATAGCCGGCTTGAATGAGACTTCTACTCCTACATTTTTGAGGAGTCTCCACACTGACCTCCACAATGGTTGTGCCAGTCTATATTCCCACCAGCAGTGGAGAAGTGTTCCCTTTTCCCCACAACCTCTCTAACATTTGTTGTTTGTTGATTTCCTCATGCTAGCCATTTTTTCAGGAGTGAGATGGTATCTCAGTGTTCTTTTTATTTGCATTTCATGAATGGCTAGCGATGTGGAGCATTTTTTCATGTATTTATTTGCTTCTTTAATTTCGTCCTCTGAGAAGTGTGTATTCATCTCAGATGCCCATTTCTGAATTGGGTCTTTAAATTTGAGGGCTCTGTTATATCTTAGTTCTTTATATATTCTAGACAGTAGTCCTCTGTCTGATTGCTTATTAGATAGGATTTTTTCAAAATTTGTGGGATGTCTTTTCACTCTTTTGGCAATTTCTTTTGACATGCAGACGCTCCTTCAGAAGAGTTGATCCCAGTTGTTGATTCTTTCAAGAGCTTCCCATGCGAATATATGTTTGTTCATGAACTCTTTACCTACCCCTATGTCTTCAACAGTTCCTCCTATTTTCTCTTCCAGGAGATTGAGTTTTTCTGTTTTAATGTTTAGATCTTTAATCCATTTTGACTTTAACTTAGTGCATGGTGATAGAGCTGGGTCAAGTTTTAGTTTTCAGCATGTAGAAAGCCATGTTTTTCAGCATCATTTGTTAAAGAGGCTATCTTTTTTCCAGTGAGCTTGTGTAGCACCTTTGTCAAAGATAAGAAGGCTGAGTGCTTTCGTAGGTGCCTCTGCATCTTCTAATCTATTCCACTGATCCTCAGGTCTATTTTGTTCCCAATACCATGTTGATTGTATCACAGTGGTGTTGTAGTATAATTTCAAATCAGAAATTGTGATGCCTCCTGCCTTGTCATTATTGGCTAAGATTGCCTTTTCTATTCTAGGTCGTTTTTGGTTCCAAATAAATTTTAGGATTGATTTTTCTGTATCTGGGAGGTATGTTGGTGGCAGTTTGATAGGGATTGCATTAAATCTGTACAGCAATTTTGGGAGTATGGCCATCTTCACGATGTTGGTTCTTCCTATCCAGGAACATGGAATATCTTTCCATTTTCTGAAATCCTCTATAATCTGTTTTCTTAGGGTATTGTAATTTTCCCTGAAAGGATATTTGACTTCCTTGGTTAAGTGAATCCCAAGGTATTTCATTTTCCGCTGTGCTATTGTAAAAGGTATTGTTTCTATTGGTTCCCATTCAGTGTGCTTCTTATCTGTGTAGAGGAATGCTATTGACTTTTGAGTACTGACTTTTTATCCTGCTAGGCTACTGTTTTTCTGTATCAGTTCTAGTAGTTTTTTGGTGGAATTTTTGGGGACTTCCAAGTAAAGTATCATGTCATCTGAAAATAGTCATAATTTAACTTCTTCTTTACCTATTCTTATTCCCTTTATTTCTCCCTCTTTTCTAATGGCTGTTGCTAAGGTTTCCAAGACTATATTGAATAAGAGGGGCGATAGAGGACATCCTTGTCTTGTACCTGATTTAAGAGTAAAAGATTTCAGTTTTTCCCCATTTAGGATTATATGAGCTTTTGGGTTGTCATAGATGGCTTTTATCAAGTTAAGATAGAGTCCCTCTGTTCCAATTTTCTGTAGGACCTTGAGCATGAATGAGTGTTGCCCTTTGTGAAAGGCTTTCTGTGCATCATATGAGATGATCATATGGTTTCTAGATTTCAGTCTATTAATATAGTGTATTACATTTATAGATTTTTGAATATTGAACCATCCTAGTATCTCTGGGATGAATCCTACTTGGTCATGGTGTATGATGTTCATGATGATTTGCTGTATTATATTTGCCAGGATTTTGTTGAGTATTTTTGCATCTATTTTCATGAAGGAGATTGGCCTGTAGTTTTCCTTTTTGGTTGTGTCTTTCCCTGGTTTTGGAATCAGTATTATACTTGCCTCCAGAAATGATTTTGTTAGGACTTTTTCCTTTTCAACTTCATGCAAGAGTTTGTGGAGTGTGGGGATTATATCTTCTATAAATTTCTTGTAGGATACAGCT
The DNA here is from genome assembly GCA_004027165.1 of Ctenomys sociabilis. NCBI lineage: Eukaryota > Metazoa > Chordata > Mammalia > Rodentia > Ctenomyidae > Ctenomys > Ctenomys sociabilis. The sequence goes on from PVKA01014228.1 coordinate 38,911, forward strand.
GTGAATCCATCAGAACCTGGACTTTTCTTTGTCGGTAAGCTTTTTATTACATTTCGTATTTAGTTGCCTGTTATCACCTTGTTGCCTGTTATCAAGAAGTTGTAATATCTTCTTGATTCAGGTTTGGTAATTTGTACCTTTCGAGGAACCTGTCCATTTCTTGTGTGTCTTCTATTCTGTGAGCATGAAGATTCTCAAAGGAACTATTGATAATCTTCTTAATTTCCACTCGGTCTGTGGTGATTTCACCCTTTTCATTCCTTATTGCTGGTACTTGAATTTTCTTTTGCCTCTTTTTGATGAGGTTTGCAAGAGGCTTATAACTTTATTTAGTTTTTCAAAGAACCAACTTTTTTGATTTGTGGATTCTTTGAACTGTTTTCTTCATCTCAATTGAGTTAATTTCTGCTCTAGTCTTTATGATTTCTTTCCGTCTTTGCGCTCTGAGTTTTGTTTGCTCTTCGTTTTGTAGTTGTCGGAGGTGCAACATTAAGGTGCTAATTTGTTCCCTTTCTGTTTTCCTAATGTGTGAATTCATAGCTATTATTTTCCCTCTAAGAACTGCTTTCATCACATCCCATAAATTCCGGTAAGTTGTACTTGAATTTTCATTGAATTGTAGATATTGTTGAATTTCTTGTTGAATTTCTTCTGTAACCCATTGATTGCTGAGTTAGCGGGTTTTTCTGGTTTCTTTTGTGGTTTATTTCCAATTTCATTGCATTGTGGTTGGATAGTCTGCATGGGATAATGTCTATTTTCTTGCATATACTTAGGTATGAGCTCTGGACGAGTATGTGGTCTATTTTGGAAAATGACCCGTGTGCAGCTCAAAAAAAATGTGTATTCAGCTGTGGTTGGGTGGAACACTCTCTATAGGTCCACCAGGTTCATTTGTTCCAAGCTCTGGTTTAGTTGTGCTACTTCCTTGCTAATTTTTTGTCTGGTTGACCTATCTTTTTGAGATAAGGGTGTGTTAAGATCTCCTGTTAAGACTGTGTTCTTAGACATTAAGTTTTTCATGTCCCTTAAGATTTGTCTTACATAGGTGGGTGCTCCTGTGTTTGGTGCATAGATATTTATGAGTGTTACTTCCTGCTCTTGAATTTTTCCCCTGACCAATATATAGTGGCCTTGTGTGTGTCATTTGATCATTCTTGGTTTGAAGTTGAGACTGTCTGAGAACAGAATTGCTACTCCTGCTCTTTTCTGACATGCTGGGGCATGTACTGTTGTTTTCCATCCTTTGACTTTGAGCCTATGCATGTCGTTTTGTGTTAAGTGTGTTTCTTGTGTACAGCATATTATTGCATTTTGTTTCCTAATTCACTGTGCCAGTCTATTCCTCTTAATTGGAGAATGGAGTCCGTTTACATTGATGGTTATAATTGAAATGTGCTGACTTATGTTTGTCATGATATTTGCCTGGCATTGTTTACTTCTTTGTAACCTGTGTTTAATTGACTGTCCTGTTTAGTGGATTCCTTCCCTTCTCTTTCATGGAGTTCTGGTCATTGTGGTCTCTCTCTAGAACATCTTTCAGCAGGTTGTGAAGGGATGGCTTTGTCATCATGAAACACTTTAGTTGTTCTTTGTGGTGGAAGTATTTCACTTCTCCATCACACTGGAAACAGAGTTTTGCAGGGCATAATATTGTGGGCTGGAATTTGTTTTCATGTAGGACTTGGAGAACTCTGCTCCATGCTCTCCTTGCCTTCATTATTTGTGTAGAGAAGTCAGCTGTAATTCTGATGTGTTTTCCTTTGAATGTGAACTCCTTCTTCTCTCTAGCAGCTTTTAGTATATTACTTTTGTGTTGGATTTCTGCGATCTTAACTATTATATGTCTCGGTGTGTTTCTACTTGGGTTGAAGTTATTTGGTGTTCTGTATGCTTTGGTGACCTGAATGTTTGATTGTTTCCTCATATTTGGGAGGTTTTCTGCAATTATTTCTCCCCAAATTCTTTTTATGTCATTTGTATTGACTCCTTCATTCTCGTTGATACCAATTTTTCTCACATTGTTCATCCTGGCGTCATCCTGCAGGTGATGGATTATTTTTTCCTGCATTCTTGTTGTTTTTAAGTGATCCTTTCTCACCTTTCACTAGCTGCTCTGGCATCATCAAGATCTGAAACTCTGTCTTCACTTTCACTCAGATGGTTTTGTAGACTCGTGATTGATATTTTTAATTCTTCTATATATCTTTGACTGTGTTTCATGTGTTCTATTTCTTTTCTGTATTGCTCATTCAAGGAATCCATAATATTTTTGATCTCCGCAATTTTTTTATCCATGTCTTCTTTAGAGGTAGTTATTAATTCTTTTTCTGCTGTGTTTCTTCCAAGTTGGATTTCCTCTGTATATTTCTGGACTTGTTTTGGTATTACAGATCCTATGACTTCAAGAAGTTCTTTTTTGATTTTAGAACTTATTTCTGCTTTGAGTTTCTCATGATCTTTCTGCTGTTGTTTCTTTGCTTCAGATGCTGTTAATTCATATATATAAGCTGGAATAGTGCTCTCTGCACTTGTTCTGTGTGAGCATGGTTTTTCCACCGAATGTTTCTGGAATTCATTCTATATTTCAGATACTATGTATTCAAATTTTTTCTTTTTTAAATTGGGGAATTACTTCTCATTTTATTTCCTCTATAGTTTTCTGCTGTTGTTCCTTTCCTGCTGTATCTGTTAGTTCATTCATTGCAGCTGAGCTACTGTCCTCTGTCCTTCCTGATGGACTCGAGGTCTGGGATTGCATTTTTTCCCCTTCTCTTTGTCATTTTGTATAGCACTGACTTTTGACCTTTGGTGTAGAGCTTGGTGCAGCTATAACCTTAGCTTGTTATGAGATTCGGGTGCCAGTCTATTAAGTTTGAGATTTTCCATGTATGCCTATCCTGGGTCTAGCTGTTGTGTTCAGTTCCTTTTTTGCTGTAGCTCCTTTGGTTCCCCTCTTTTGGTTCCCATGGTCAGCCCTCCTGTGTCAGGTAGGTCATTTCCCGGTGGGCGAGCCTGGGCTTTGTTGGGTCTTCTGGGCTCACAAATGGATAGTGGATGTTCTTATTCACTGAGTAGTCTGTTCTGGGTCGGCCAGTCTGTGCTGGGTCCGGGTCTACAGGCCGTAACCTGAGAAGGCTGGGAAAGGTCCCTCTGGTGCAGTGGGCCTGGAGCCCTCACTCACAGACCAGGCTGTGCTGGGTTTCGGTCCATAGCGTGGGACCGAGGATTGCTGAGAAATGTCCCTCCCGCGTGGCAGGCTTGGAGTTCTCACTCCTGGCCAACCTGCACTGGGTCTGGGGCTGTGGGGTGGGAGCGGTAATCACCTGGAAATGTTTCTCTGGCACAGTGTGCCTGGAGCTCTCACTGGGCCATGCGGGGTGGGGGGCAGGTGAACCCTGAGAAATGTCTCTCATGCATGGCGGACCTGGAGTTCTACACTCACTGAACTTTGATGCCCAGAGAGTCGGGGAAATTCCCACTTGATCAGCGTGCTTTAGGTCAGGGGATCCAGGGAGGTGTTGGTGAGTGGGTCCTGAGGTTTCAGGCCAGTCACTGTCTTGGAGGGTTTGGGAGCAGGAATACGCATAGCGTGCTTGGGAGGAAGCCAATGACTCTCCCTCAGACTCACCACACACTCACTGATCTGGGAAGCCTGGTGAGTCGTGCAAATTCCCACTCGCTGGGAGAGCTTGGTGTGGGATCCAGGAGGCCTTTGGAGTCAACCTCTGTCTCAGGCCGGTCTCTGGCTCGGTGGCGTGGGCGGGATCCAGTAGACTGCTACGTTGTGTCTTGGGAGGTCTCTGAGGCTGGGCGGGTGCAGAGGGAATCGAGGAAGATGGCGAAGTTGGCCACGCTGTCTCTGGCTGGTCTCTGGGGCTGTGCTGGCATGGGCGGGATGGAGGAGGATGGCAGAGTCTGCCGTGCTGTCTCTGAGATAAACAGATTTTTTTCTCAAACAGTCATAATAGATAATAGAGATATTTATAAACAGAATTATTTTAATAAAGTCTATGGATTTTTACATTAATACAAAAATATCGTAATCGTTTCTTTCTTTAACATTTTCACAGTTAAAAAAGTTTCCTGTTCTTTTCAAGAGAATATATATACATATTTTTGTAGGGAAAGATGAAAGACATCATCTACTCCATCTCATTTACAGTGATGTATTTTTGTTGAAACACACCTTAGCATCACACACATATGTGATCAGACTAAGTTTATGCACATTAGTATTCACATTTTCTTATGAATGTGCCCCAGTCTTCATGGTATGTACTTTGTGGATGATTAATTTGAAGCTATCTGTGGATCGTTAATTACATAAAATAATTACATCTCATCCTTCACAGGATTTCCTTAATTTGGATACTAAGACTTTATGGTGAAAAGTTAAGATCAAATAATATATATATATATATATATATATATATATATATATATATATATATATATATATGTAAGAATGGATGTGTATACTCTAGGTAGAATGTATGGCTTTTGTAAGATTCTCTAAAGAATTGAACATAAGAACAAAATGTGAGAATACTAAACACAGTATTTCAAGTCTGTTGTGACCTACTCAGTCATCTAGTAGTGGTTATTATTCTGAGTCACAGCTAAGTTCGGAGAATGTCAACACCCACTGGGTTAACTCATCTATAAAAGATGCCTTGATTAGGTTTAGTTCCAAGGATACTTTTACTCTATGGGTGTGTAGACTCATTGCAAAGAGACGAACATGTTTCTATTATGCAAGAGATGGATAACTGCAATGTCTATTTGAGAGGTTTAGAAGCTTACCTAACTTAGCTCAGCAGTCCTACACCCTAAGATATAGAGTACTCATTCTAGGGCAGCTCATTTCTTGAGCAGAGTGGAGAAGTAATGAGGAAGGGAAGATTTTTCTTGTCTTCAGAGGAGCTGCAGTGTTTGCAGATGATGCAGGCATCATCTCCTGGTTTCTTGTGCTGTCTTTGACTTCTGTCTCAGATCCTTTAATCTTTCAGCACAAATGCTGCAACATCCCATCAGAGGCCCATGGGCTGCCTGATGTGAGTTTGCATGGGACACTGCAGAGCTCATGGCCTTGGACTGAATTCTTCAGTCTCCAGTGTGTAGATGCTCTCTGCACGCTTCCTCATCTAACTGTGTGGCTGACCCTCCTAAGCCAATCTTGTAATTTATTGTGATTATATTTGAGAATGTTATCTTTTTCTCTAGTAAAACTTTGACTCAATCAATAATACATCATCAGACTAAATATGACAAACACTGAGCTTTCTGAACTGTCCATAACACTTATATACTATATGTTAGCAATAAATGTTGGCATCCACTTCAGTTTCTCATGTCAAAGCAATATGGAATATTTTGATTGCAAAGTAATGCTTGCTCTTTCATTATATTGTATACGTCTTTAATTATTCAGCCAAAATATCCATAAACTGCTTACCTATGTAAGGGTATTTCTATTCTAAATGCCATTTTGTCTAAGAAAAGAGAAAAAAAATCAAAACATCTATATAAAAAGAATGTGTTTGTGTGTAAAATGACGCTTATGATTTAGAAAGAGAAGAATAAATACTTTGTAAGTCTTGCATCTGTGAAAATATAATCTTACTTTCTCATCAAGAAATGTGTGTTTCTGGGCCAGGAAAATAGATCAGTCACAACAGCACCTGCCTGGCAAGTGCAAGGTGCTGAGTTTGAGCCCAGGTACAAACATGAAAATGTGTTTCAATCTTCTTTTCTTGAAATCTGAGGGAATTCAGATTTGGAAAGAATTCACCTTGGTGTGAACTGTCACTGTATACAGTACTTCCAGCCTGTACACTGTGGTCTGAAGATTGAGAGTCACCAAAACACATCTTTGAAAGCTTTGTTTCCAGAGTGAGCAGCTCTCTTGGGGGGCGTAGGAGGTCAGGCTTCGGTGGAGGTCCTCTGACCTTGTGTGGAGGGCATCCAGGGTGGCCCAGCTCAGCCTGCTAATCTGGCTTTGGGCTGCTGAACTGAGGAGTTTGCTCATTCCTCCCTTTGTGAGGGCTGCTTGCCATCCTCTGAAGCTTGAGGCCTTGTGGACACTCATTCAAGGACTGGAACCTCCAATGTCCTTGGCAAAATAAAACTTTCATTCTGAGCTCATTGCTGCAGCTAGTTCATAGCAAGGATAGAGAGACTTTTTCACTATGATTATCAAATCTTTCTGATGAACCACTTTTAAGACACAGGTATACCAGATAATCTGAAATTCACTCCACCAACTGGCCAAGCATGGCAAGCTAACACTGATGCTTTGATAATTTTATAGAAATTTGATTATTTTTATTGGAATAGCATATGTGGACAGGAGAATTTGTAGTGACCTTGTGTGTGACACTGCAAATATTAAGTATTACTTTATTTTTGGTTTTGAACTAAGGCAACACAGGAAGAAATAAGAAGCCTTTAAATTTGCTGAGAAAGTTACGTATCAAAATATAGAGCAAACACACAAGCAGAAGTCAGCCCAGAGCCTTTCCTAGTCTGCAAAACTAAAACACCCTGAGTCATCAAAATAAACTTTAAATCTAAAACTATAGTGCTTTGGTAAGAAAATTGAGCAGCAAGTATTTTAGTACTTAATTGTGACCTCAAAACACAATTACTCATTCCCACTTACTCATCAGAAAAACATAAAAATAAGCAAAGAAAAATAATCTTCTTTGTCTTTGAAACATATAGACAATAGAAATGTCTTTGCCAAAATATTAGTCAATAATCAGAAGGTAAATCATTGCCATCAGGTATCTGACAAAGGATTTTGCTCTAGAACACATAAAATGTTTTCAATATTCAACAATAAATAAATAAGACAAAGATTTCATCAGTCAATTCAGCAAATTATACAAATGATAAAATAGTACATAGCAAAAATGTTCAACATTATTAGTTAGAAGGGAAGACAAACTGTTGTTAAATATTTTTGCACTTTTTTAGAATATCTCAAATTAAAAACTTGGCATTATTAAACCATGGTGATTGTATATTGACAGTAGCTAATCACACGCTGATATTGGGAATGGAAAATGCTGCAACCACTTTGTGATATAGCTGTGGCATAAGGAGCTACTTGCTCAGGAGAAAAACCAATGCATCTCCATTCAAAGCTCAAACATACAATGTTCAGAGACTTCCCTACACCAGCAAATTGAAACAAATTCTAACAATATCTATGATCATTAATGTAATTTTGTGGTCATGACTTGAATAGTAGTTAACAGTGATCATTAATTTTGTAGTGTGCAACTACAAAAACCATTGAAATCTGTGGTCTCTCAATTCACATTTTTGTTCCTTCGAGAGCAATTGTCTTAAGCAAAAGTGAATTATGATTTTATCACACAGTCTGTGTGAAGTCCTATCCATGCATGCACCAATACTTATTTTTTTATTCATCTTCAAGTAAATATACTTGGCAAGTATAATTTTTTTCATAACTTTTGTGCTTCTTCAAACAAGTTTGAGCCGGTATTTGTCAGAACTCTGCTGCCTGGCATGGTGGCGCATGCTTATAATCCCAGCACTCGGGAGGCTGAGGCAGGAGGATTGTTGTGAGTTCGAGACCAGCCTGAGCTACAAAGTGAGCTTAAGGCCAGCCTGAATTGCATGGTGAGACCCTTCTCAAAAAAAAAAAAAAAAAAAAAAAAAGAACTCTGCTGATAGAGGACATCGTGTCATCCAATAGCACAGAGGCACCTTCTCCTATTCTTGTCCCTCTTCCCCTGCACATCCAGTGACACTGTTTATTTTACAGAAGAAACAAGTACAATATAAGACATGTGAGTTATTTTGACTTCACAAGTCTTGTGGTCTATGGGATTTTGAAGTTTTCATGCTCACTAGTGAACCTATGAGCATGTCCTGCATGCAGAATTATACCAAAATATACTGTGATACTCTTGATTTATATCTCAGAAACTCTGCCTTCATGTTCAGATTTTATTCTCAGAAATAACACTTCATTCACCTAGTGGCCGTGTTCCTTACTATTCTACTGGCTTCGACTAGTTAGGCTCTTTAAACTGACATTTAGAACTATTTCATAGTATATCAACAATTTCATATCAGGGATGTTGTGCATTTATTGAGTCAGCAAAATTGAATTATACAGTGAATTTTCACAGCAACATTATAGAGTTTAAAACAAGTCAGGAATGAGTAAGTCTACTCAGGTCTTTAGAGTGAGACTGGATCAAACACACTGATCTCTTTCCATCTGCCCTACCACGAATAATAATCCTCTCTAGCAGATTCACAGTGGACTTCTTTTATTCACTGACTGTGTGAATCTCCCTCTCGTGGTGCAGTCCTTATTGGCTCTGTGTCTTGTATCTCACTGCCACCGTGCCTACCGTCCTCAGTTCAGGAATGTTTGCCTGACTAGCTCTCTTTCCTGTCAGATTTTAACCACAATTTTATTTTGAACATCTGTTAAGAATTAATGTTCTTGCAACATATGATGTGTACCAAGTAATCTCGCTCCGTGTGCACTGAAAGAGTACAGCACTCTGTATGGAGACATGGACCATTTAATAAGAACTGAAGCTACCCTCCCTGCTCATGAAATCAGAGTTCATCACACAAAAAGTAAAATGTCACAGCAATACAGACAACAAGGTAGATCAATTTAGAGACAAGCTGAATAAAATACTAGATCAAGAAGGTATTATATTTAATGAACCTAATTATATGGAAGTGCTGGGACAGAGAAAGCTAAATTGATAACAGAATTATAAGACATAACTCTGGGGTTATGTAAATGGCCTGTATTTTGGTTGTGCTAGTGCTTACTTGGAATTAGATAATTGTTGGATTTCACAAAGCCATACACTTCAAATGTGTGCACTTTTTAGCTGTCAATCTTCACAATTTATTTTTAATTTAATTAAAATTAAATTAGAAATGAGATGTAGATATAGCAAACTAATAGATTTTCATGTGCTTGGTTACTTTAAGTCTATTATTTAATTGCTCAGAAGTAATTTAATAGTAAAATCCTTGCCTTACAGAGAGCTACCATAGAACACTTCTATTTTTAGCAAGATTTCTTGTCTAGTAGCCTGTAATTTCTGGAGGTAGAAATTTTAAAATCCACATCATTCACAACAAATTTCTCTGTCTTCTAATATTCTTAGAGACATTTGATGATAATTGTGTGTTATTTTGCAACTCATATACTGACATACAAGCTGTTCTTTTCATTTGGCATTATCTTCAATTCAGAGCTGCAATTTCAGTAAAAGCAGTTCTTTATAATTACAGACCACTTTTTTAGACTGTTATTTCCCTATGGATGCATGAAAGGCTGCTTGATTTCTGCAGACTCGAGACACTTTTCACTGCTTTTGTCTTTATTTTAGAGGTTCAGTTTTGAAACTATTGCTGCCAAAATAGGGTCACAGTTCTTATGCAGACAGTTCCATGCCTACTCACAACAGTCGTATTTATGTCAATCTCCAGAAATTAGTTTGTTCAGACATTAATATCTATAATTCTCAAGCAGAATTGAATGTGTAAACTTCTTTGAACTCAAATTGTTTTATTGAACATGAGAACAGTGTTTTATTTGTTGTGATGGTTCATTTAGCTTGGGAAATTTGGTAGGCTAGATGCCCAAGATCGTCAACACTGTGGCTGGGGAGGTTGCTCAGTGGAATAAGCACTTCCCTGGCAAGCACAGGGCCTGAGTTCAATCCCTGGCTCCTCAGAAAAAAAAAAAAAAAAGATCTTCAACACTGAACTACTTCTCATTTTGCTTTCTTCATCCTTTACTCATTTATTCATATGATCCGTCATTATTTTTCTGAAACATCAACCCAGCTACTTATCAGAGCATCCCCTAGCCCTGCATCTTGTAGTATTGATGTATCTCAAAAGCTTTATCTGCATTTATCTATGCAGCTGTATTTCAATGCATTTTTCTAGTAATTCATCATCCATCACCCTTTCATCTGTGTATCCATCTACACCTAATATCCAACTACTTAGCCAACTGGGGAAAACTTATTGAATATCAAGAATAAAGTCGTAACAAGTGGTACTTGAAGAAGGAAGGGGCACTTGTTATATTTACCTCAGATGGTAGGAATGAAGATGTATTTTGTTTAATGAGATCGTTTTTTTGAAATTTTTAAATGACTTCAAATAATTCTTCAGTGTTTAAACTATTATATGGACTCTCTTAAAAGAGTATTTAGAGTAATGTGGCTATCAAATTCAGGAAATACAGATCCTTGGACCTTCACACAGACTTTCTGCTACAAAATTTCCAGAAATTTATATTGAGCATGAGAAGAATATGATGTCTCCAAGAGGATTAGGATTCTCATCCATCCATGGGAATCATGCATGCTCCCATGCAGAACTTTGGAGAGGAAATAGATATTTCAGCTAGACATCAAGTAGTACAAAACCCATGATTTTAAAGAAAAGATAAAACTTACCATATGCCAATACATCCAAGGGTTAGTGAGCAACACAAATATCATGTGTGTTAGTAAAGTGAAAAACTGGCTTCGCTTCCATTTTGAAGGAGAGAGTAATACTGAGGAGGTATTTCTGTTCTTCTCTTCACTGATTCTTCTTAAATCTGGAAGGAGATGGAGGCCTGAGTTGGATTGCTAGTCTAAAACTCTATCGACCCTCTTTCCCTTTTCACCATAATTGAGATATGAGCTGATCTTTGTTCTCTAGGGATTTCAACTGCTGTGAACATTTTTCACTTATTGTGGCCAAAGGTAATTGGAGGACAAGAACTTCATTTTTCAAGGAGAACAGGAGGCCGTTTGTTCATTATAATTTCAAAAGTGTTTTGTTTTTTACAGTAATAGGAATAAAAATGTATCTCCATCCTATTTTAGTGTTTTGTTTTTCACTTGAGAGTGGATACCAAAGTTCCTCAAACCTCCACCCTAGGCTGTGTTCTGGAAACAGCCTTCTAGCCTCACAGAGTGCTGAAGTTACAGGTGTTCACCACTATCACTCTCCGACTGTACACTGCTTTGTAGGTAATCTAGGATCTGCCTCACAAATCCATATCTTACATGCTATATCACTTTCAAATTCAAATATAAGAAATTGAAATTAAAGAGTGAAAGCTTGCATTTATGCTTAATTTGTAATGGGAATGGTGTGGGCACTGGTTTTGGGGGAGTGACAGGCATCCTGTTGGAAAGTCCTGACCTTATCTCTGTTAGGACTGCGGCAATGGAAAGGATTGTAAGCAAAGGAAAGAGACACTGTTCCTTTCTCACAGACAACTCTTCAGCCTGACACATGAAATGCATAACCGACACAGGGAGGCAGGGATCTGTGTGGAATTGACCTTCACAATGGTTCAGAAGTTATGATGAAATCTGGAAAGGAGCAGCACTCACACACTGTGGAATGTATCAGAAGAAACACTCACTTTAATTTTTTATCTTAAATTTGCAATCATTGTTCACATTTCTTTTCTATTGCTCCTGTTTTCTAGAATGAGGCCTAAGTTTCACTGGGTGTTTCACTCCTTTTCGGTTTTTCTCTTTGTAAAACATGAGGAAGATGTGCAGCAGGGTGCGGGAAGACTGCGTTTGACACCTGAATGTGTTTCCACGTCTCTGAAACTGGCACAGGGACTGTATTCCAAAAAGTGTGTTTCCCACCAGGTGAGTCTGTCATGTAGTGCTGATGTATGATTCCTGGGTTGCAAAAGACTTAGGATCACACTGGACCACTTTAGAAAGAAGAATTTTTCCTTACAACTTCCAACATCGCTAGTTCTAAAGCAGGACTTTTCAAGATGTCATAATGGGGAACTAAATCTCTGACTGCAGCTGTGTTTCCCACAATGAATTTCAATTGAATTCAGAAGGCTGCTGTTATACTGAGCAGTGGAGCTTAGGTCACTGGCCTGGGATGCAAGGCTCCCGAGCGCCTTTCCACTCCCGCCCAGTGTCAGGTGCTGTCCTCCACCTCTGGCCCCGTACAAGCTTCCTAACTTCCCTGGAGTAACCGTGGCCTTGATTGATCACAGTATCTGCTGTTCTGCTTTCCCATTCCACCTGATACACCTGAACACTTCAGGTTTCTCTGAGTTCATTTCAAAGTTTAATTTTCTTCAAATGTGTTTACCCCTCTCAGCCATGTTAGTTCCATCAGCTTATTCCGGTTAGTTGTACTAAGTGTTCTAGGAGCAATTTTCACTTTTTTTTTCCAGGGAATTTTGCAGAATTTAATGTATATATGCTTAGGAAATCAAGATGCTGAGGTTTTTTTCAAACGAACCTCAAGATGAAACCAAATATTGTAGCAAAGACTTTCTATATAATTAAACAAAAGTAGAGCACTTCTACCTGCTCTATCCAGAAGTATTATAAGCTTTGATAGAAACATACCATTTTTCAGATGTATTTCTCTGAAAAGTCAACTTTTGTAACTCAGCTAATAAACTGAATTTAATGCTTGTTCTTAATAGTCAGTCATTTTCTTCAACAAATAGACTTAAATGGAATATCATGAACTTAACAAAAAAGGATTCTATTTATAATCTCCATCCAGAAAAGATATGGAAATATTCATCTGTTGCATGTTCTGTGTTATTTCTATTCTCTGTCTCTGCCATCTTGTTTCCATGTCACTCAATCTGTCTCTGTGTCCCTCTCTTTCTGTGTTACTCTTTCTATCTCTGCCTTTGCCTTTGCCTCTCTCTCTCTCTCTCTGGTCTCCAAAGACTTTATTTGGAACAGGTTGTTAAAGGAACAATCACTCCTGTCAGTTCCAAGTCAAGAGAAGGAACAGCTGTGACTGGAGCTCAGTTGGGCGCCTCTATTCCTAGATCCAGTTGTGAGCACTTGCATCAGCTAAAGCTTCAGGCTTAACACCCAGGCTGCTCTGCTTTGAGACATTTTTTAGGGAGCCACTGCCTGCAATGTTGCCCCTTGCACCTGGGTGCACAGGTCCCTCATGGGGCGGACTTGGGCAGCAGGCATGGGTCTCAGGTGTGTGGAGCAGCTGCAGTTGCTGCTCCACTCATGTTATCCTCCTGACCGACAGCCCGCATCCCTCAGAATCAGAGTCCTGACCTTTGGTGTAGAGCTTTGGTGCAGCTATAACCTTAGCTTATTATGAGATATTAAGTTTGAGATTTTCCAGGTATGCCTATCCTGGGTCTAGCTGTTGTGCTCAGTTCCTTTTTTGCTGCAGGTCCTTTGGTTCCCCTATGTTGGTTCCTGGGGTCAGCCCTCCTGTGTCACATAGGTCGTTCCCCAAGTGGGCGAGCCTGGGCTTTGTTGGGTCTTCTGGGCTCACAAAAGGATAGTGGATGATCTTACGCACTGAGTAGGCTGTACTGGGTCAGCCAGCCTGTGCTGGGTCTGGGTCTACAGGCTGTAACCCAAGAAGGCTGGGAAAGGTCCCTCTGGGGCAGTGGGTCCGGAGCCCTCACTCACAGGCCAGGCTGTGCTGGGTTTCGGTCCATAGCGTGGGACCGAGGATTGCTGAGAAATGTCCCTCCCGCGTGGCAGGCTTGGAGTTCTCACTCCAGGCCGACCTGCACTGGGTCTTGGGCTGTGGGGTGGGACCAGTAATCACCTGGAAATGTTTCTCTGGCACAGTGTCCCTGGAACTCTCACCGGTCCACGGGGGGGTGGGGGCAGGTAATCCCTGGGAAATGTCTGTCGGGCATGGCGGGCCTGGAGTTCTACACTCACTGACCTTCGATGCCCAGAGAATAGGGGAAATTCCCACTCAATCAGTGGGCTTTAGGTCAGGGTATCCGGGGAGGTGTTGGTGAGTGGGTCCTGAGGTTTCAGGAGAGTCACTGGCTTGGAGGGGTTGGGGGCAGGGATCCACATAGCACACGTGGGAAGAAGCCAAAGGCTCTCCCTCAGACTCACCACACTCTCACTGATCTGGGAAGCCTGGTGAGTCATGCAAATTCCCACTCGCTGGGAGAGCTTGGCGCGGGATCCAGGAGGCCGCTGGAGTCAGCCTCTGTCTCAGGCCGGTCTCTGGCTGGGTGGTGTGGCCGGGATGGAGTAGACTGCTGGCGTTGGTCTTGCTGTCTTGGGAGGTCTCTGGGGCTGGGCGGGCGCGAGCTGGATGGAGGAGGATGGTGGAGTAGGCAGAGAAC
>PVKA01014229.1:0-10181 GCA_004027165.1 Ctenomys sociabilis
CCTCCTCTTTGGGTCTCCTCTGTAACTAGAACCCACAGCTGCCTCCCTTGCCTTTTCAGTCTGGTCTCCTTGGTACCTGTTCATGGGGTAGGATGGAGTCCTGTTGTAGTGCGGGGGTGATTGTTTTTTAATTCCTTTATCATCTACCTCCCTCCCCTCCCCCTTGAAATCCCTTTCTGGTTGTCCTTCTCAGTGTTTGCATCTGAGGAAACAAACAGCATTAAAACATCCAAATGCCAGCACAAGAGTTCACTGGGTTTTGCAAGAGAACATGGCCCTCAGGCAGCAGGTGAGAGGGGAAGAACAGCAGCTGGTGCTGACCCCACCAGACCCCAAAACAGCTGGCAGGTGACCCTGAGGCCCTTCCCCCTACTCTGATGTGCTGTCATTTTGCTGTCAAGAATTAAAGTAATCGGTGGTGGGTCATTTTACAAAGAACTTTAATATCGAAAAACACTTTCAGAAGTCCAAGTCAGACTCAAGGCCATGGCTGAAGTTCTACAGGGAAATGGGGAGCCAGATTTCACAGGACAGCAGGCACTACTCTAGTTACATGTGCTTGCAGCAGGAGACAGGACATGGGTCTCAATAGAGGCTGGTTTTTTTCATGATGCGCAGGAACTCCTGCTCATTGACCTCACCGTCTCCATCTCGATCAGCTTCATCAATCATCTCCTGAAGCTCCTCATCGGTCAGGTTCTCGCCCAGCTCCTTAGCCACACGCTTCAGATTTCTGAAGGATATTGTCCCAGTTTCATCATCATCGAAGAGCTTGAAAGCTTTCAGGATTTCTTCCTTGGTATCTTTCTCAGACATTTTCTGAGTCATCACGGTCAGAAAGTCACTGAAGTTCATTTTGCCTGTCCCCTCCTTATCAATTTCACTTATCATTTCCTTGATTTCTTCTTTCTTGGGCTCAAAGCCCAGGGCTCTCATTGCCACCTTTAGTTCCTTTACATTGATGGTCCCTGTCCCATCTGCATCAAAGAGCTCAAAAGCTTCCCGGATTTCCTGTTTCTGCTCTTCAGTCAGCTCTGGCTTAGGACTCATCCTTTTTCTCGGAGCACTTGACGCCATGCTTGCCTTTCTAAAATTGGAGGCCATCGCAGCCGGACTCCAGGGCCGTTGTTGAGTGTTTGCATCTGTGTGGACATTTGTCCTGCAGGCTAGGCTCTGCCTTCTCCCTCCTCCCCGACCCAAAGACTCCTGGACCAAGTCCCATTCTCAAGGGATCGCTCCCGTCTCTCCTACTGTTCATCCTTGCATTTGCTTCACGTGGTATTTAGATGCGTTCAGTGTTGTGTTTTCCAGGTGTTTCCATTTTCCTGCAAATGCCCGGCCCAGTAGTATTCCATCGCATGTGGCTGCCACGTCAGCTTTGTCCACGTGTCCGTGGATGAGTAGGGGCCTCTCCCGGGACTTAATGTGATTGCGCTGCCTTCAACATGGACAGACACACAGGACTTTGGGGAAAATGCACAGAAGGGGAGTAACTGGGTCCTAGGAAATTTCTCATTTTAGCTCTTTGAGAAATCTCCGCACCGATTCCTTTCATGGTTGGAGATTGGATAGCTGTACACCCCCGCCCCCATGTTGAAAGGAGCCGCTGGTGAGCCGTATCCCCAGCTCTGGCATTTATTCTCTGACTTCTGGATGGATGACTGCCACTCTCTGGAGCAAGAGAGTCCTTTTTGTGTGCGTTACCTCTGAGGGCCAGAGAGGTGGAGCATTTCTTTTCAAGTTCTTGTCCATTTGCACTTCTGAGAGGTGTCGGTTCACTTTGCTGCCCATTTCTTGATTGGGCTGGAGCTCAGTTTCTTAATCTATAAAAACAAAAGTAGAGCCTGTCCTTTCTGTCAGGGTTTTTGTGAAAATAAATAGGATAATTGGGGCTGGGGTATAACTTGGGGGTCGAGGGCTTGCCAGCGTTCAGCCCCAGCACCAACAATAAATACAATCATGAGTATAAAGAGCTCTGTGTGGCCTGCACACGAGTCACTGCACAGGCCTGGGGGCACAGCCTGTGCAAAGGCCTGGGGGTGAGAACGCACTGACCAGGGGCGTGGATCACAAGGCAACCCGTGACTTGCTTTGGCCACCCTGGGATCCTCCTCTGCCTGTTATAAGATGTAAGACCCACTCCCTGCCTGGAGAGACTTTCAGTCTGCAAAGAGAGAGAACCCACGGGCACAAGGTGCTGTGAACCAGAAAGAGAGGGGCAGAGCATCAGGGCCGCCAGGTGGGCTGAGGGAGGGGCACGTGCACCTAGAAGGTCCTCGGAATGTCCCTGAGCCCCTGCACTGCTGGGCCGAGGAGGCTGCCTGACCGCTGCAAGACAGTGGTGTGACCATGGCCACCGGGACACTGATGGGAACAGCAAGTTCTTGGGCAGGTGTGCAGTGCCAGTCACCATGGCAACCGGCCACCTGTGGGTGGGACAGGTTTGGGGAAGAGCTGGCCAGGGCTGTCTTCCACTTTGCAGGCGCCCACGAGTACATATGTAGGGCTGCAGAGCCGCTGGAATTATTTTCCAACATTTGCAAATCACGATAACCTTTAGCTGGGCAAGGTGGCACAGCATGTAATACTGGGGATCAAACCCAAGTCCTTGTGCTCGCCAGACAGGCGCTAAGACCGCTGAGCTATCGTTCTGTGCATTTTCACAAGTGAACACATGCCTGCAACCCCATCGAGAGACCAAGCACGACTGGCTCCTGGAATGGCCCACGGCCTCCACAGAGCCACCGCTCGGCCCGCTCCCTGAGAGCTGCACCGCCCTGATTTCTACCCGCAAGGTCAGTCTGCCTCCATTTATCTATGAACAGAGCCAGGCAGTCTTGCTGATTGGAGTCTGTCTGCGCCAGAGTAATCATCATTTCCTGGGTTGTCAGAGCCAAGCCCCTGCCATTCACCCCGTCCGTGTTCCCCAGGGGCTCTCCCTCCCAGCCATAGTGTTCTTTTCTCTTTGAAACCCTCCAGGGAGGTGAGTGGCCCTGTCCCCACTTCACAGATATGGAGACTGAGGCCCCGGGAAGGCTCTGTTTGCCTGGTCTCCTGCCTGCACTTGGTTCCAGAGCCCTGTTCCTGTGTTAGGTGCCCTGTGGCTCTCACCCTCATAGGATGCCCCCTGTGGCTGCAGGGCCTTCCCTGGGGCTAGGAGCAGTAGAGGTAGCACCTTAGGCAGAATGAGACAGAGCACCTCCCTCCTGGCCCTGCCTGTCTTCATGCCAACAGGGCAGTCCTCCCTGTGTCCACACTGCTAGCTTGGTTTGCCAGTGAGCAAAGACCCGCTCAGTGCTAGGGCAGATCCACCAACAGAGGCAGGGCAGACATGGAGGGAGAGAGCCCAGGTCCCAGCCCGGCCACTTCCCGCCTCATCCTGTGGGTGCCTCTTAAGCCGGGCCTCAGGTTCCCTTCTGTGTAGGGGCGCTGCTGGGCTTCATGTTCCGTGCTGCACTTACAGGAGGAACAGATACAAGCAGAAGAGGGACAGCTCCCGACTGCTCCCTGCAAACCAGGCACTGTCCCGAGTCTGAGTCGGGGCTCAGACTCCAGCCACTTTCTTTACTGACTGCCTTACACAGGCTCCCAAAACTCTGGGCCTTGGTTTGTCCATTTCTAAAATGGGGTTGATGTTAGCCGCACCTGCTGTGCATGTGGGCTGGTGGCACTGAGGTCAGCTGCCCCTCTAAGGGCTGAGTCCAGGTTGGAGTGGACCCTGGGGGCAGAAGGGCCCAAGAAATGACCTCTAATGGCTGGGGCAGCTGGGGGCAGGGAGAAACTTCTGCAGACCTCAGAAAGCCCCTGGGAGCCAGGACGGTCACTGAGACAGCTGAAATCTAATCAATGCCCTAGTGCTGGAGGGACGCATGCTCCCTGGGGGCAGCAAGAAGCGGTCGTGGCTGCGATGCCCAGGGGCCGGCTCCGTGGAGGTCAGCCCGGGTCCGTGCCAGCATTGAGGCCATCAAGGAGATTCAGAGCCAGAACTGACTGGTGTTTACTCTGCTGTACGAGTGGAAAATTCCAGCTCTCAGAACTGCATGCCCACCTTGGCAGGGTGCCTTCTCTGCTCTGGGAGCCCACCCAACTGTGCCTTTGGCATCACCCCTACCGAGCTGGGTGCAGGGAGGCAGAGAGGGCCAGAGAGGCGCAATCAGTGTCCAGTGGGAGCTGGTGTCCACGTCCTGGCCTGGACAGCAGGTAGATGATGCCTGGGTATGTGGGGGGCCACAAATGGTGCTGCCCCAAGGACACGGCCCCTGGCGGGACTGCAAGGCGCTGCAGCCGTGGCATCTGGGCGCCCACTGCTCCCTGAGCCTCCTCCCTTGGGCTTCTGGAGCCAACTGGCCTTCCCAGCCCCGTCTCCCAAGGACCCTGTCACCGTCTGTAGCCACCACCCCTATCTGTGTGGCTCAACAGTGACCTTGGCATGGTGGCAGCCTGTCCCTATCACAACGCCTCCTGCAAGCCATAGCCGTCCCGTGGCCCATGAAGGAGGCCCAGGGCCTCCACTCACCCTGCCCCACACTGCCCTGAAATGTGGCCACCACAGTCGATGGCAAACTTTGCTCCCAGGGCCCCTGGGCTACCACATCCCCCGTGAGGCCCCCAGCGAGCAGCTCCTCTGCCAAGAGAGGCCTCGACTCCTCCCAGCACCCCTCCTTTTATTAAGAACCTTCAGAGTCTATAAAATAGGAGTAGCCATCCGCATCCCCAGAGGAGGGCTTAGGACCCCCACCAACCCCCCCACACTTGGCCCTTGAGGGCAGGGTGGGCCTTAGCAGCCCCAGCCTCCTGCCCTGCTGAGCACTGTGTTCTTGTGCCTTCCCTCTCGCACTGTCCACTCCTCCCCAGGACTTGGGGACCAGCGAGTCCACCCTCAGCAGCCCAGCAGCCAGGCTGTCAGCGTTTCTGCTAGCACCTTCTCCCTCACAGGCCTGGGGTCCAGCCCCTCTTTTACCACCTGCCCCAACAGCCTCCTGCTTCTGCCCTTGACCCTACATGCCTCTCACGCCACCCAGCTATAGCCTCTTTCAGATAGTGTCGGTTTATGTTTCTTTTCTGCTCAGAACAGGGGCTTGCAGGTTAGCTCAGTTTGTTTAAAGGTGCCTGCTTGGGCAAACTCAGTCAGGTGCAGGGGACTCCAGTTTGATCCCCAACTCCACAAGCTGCACCAGACCGACCCTTAAGGCAGCCTAAGCTAACAAAGGAAAAAAAAAAGATCCCTCCAACAACTTCTCATCCTGCTCAAGGTTTTCTTTTTTCTTTTCTTTTTCTTTTTTTTTTTTTTTTCCGGTGGAACCGGGGATTGAACTCAGGCCCTTGAGCTTGCCAGGGAAGTGCTTATTCCATTGAGCCATCTCCTCAGCCCAAGGTTTTCTTAAAGGGGTGAATGAAGGAACAGCAGGCCCGTTGGCCCCTGTAGTAGCTGTGGGTAGCAGGTGCCTGGGAAGCACTCCAGCATGGGCAGGAGGGTGCAGATCAGAAGCCAGCAGGAGGCCCCTGTCCCTGAGCTAGCGGCAGCCCATCCCTCCCACGAGTGAGTGGGCTGCAGGATGGGCAGTCTGAGCGGCCGCTGGGGCTTGGCCACTCCCTCTGAGTGGGGTGTGATGCATCGGCGGCGCTGTTTCTGGGAACACCAGCCCGGCTGCTGTCCCTGGAGCGAAGTGTCCCTGGCCCACAGCCAGCCAGGGCCAGCAGCCCACGGACGGTGGCGTCTCCGGGCTGCGGCTTCCTCTGTGCGTGCTGCCAGTCACAAGCTGCCGCTTCCCATCTGCAGGGCCAGCCCCTGCCACTCGGGACTCAGTGACAGGGAGAAGACGCAGAAGGCCTGGCAACCACGGGCTGCGGAGACCCCTGCTGCACCCTGCTGTCCACGGGAGCTCTCCGCCAGCAGCTGTGTCCCCTCCAGGGCTTGCTGCGCAGTCCAGGTGGCTGCCCCTCTCCCTGCTTCCCATCTCCATGACCTTGGCCTCCCCACTTAACCTCTCCAGGCCTCTGTTTTGCTCTTTTGCCTCCAAAGCTAATGACTTGACCCCCTAGGGGAGCGCAGTGCTTGGGAGGCAGCAGAAGATCGTCATGGTTAGCCACCTACCCAGACTCGGTGCTCTGGGGCCACAAAGCCATGTCCTGGCCACTCTGTGCCTCAGTCTTCTCACCTGTAAAATGGGAAGCTGATAGCACCAACCTCATAGGGAGCTGTGAACTGGCACTGTGTAAACTGACGCAGCCACACACAGAGGGCAATCCAGGCGCATGACCAACCCAGCGTGTGCAGCTCCAGGGGTCAGGGCAGGCCCGAGACCCTGGCTCCAACCTCAGCACTGAAAAGGCAATAAAGGGAGGGGGAGAAGGAAAGAGGAAGGAAAAGGAAGAAAGAAAGCAAACAACTTTTTATAGCCAAACTCTTGGCCTAGCGTCTGTGTTTGAAAATAGATTATTTTTATTTGCTATGGCTGAGTTGTAACCATTCATTAATAGATCTTTACTGCTCTCATGTGCCACGGGTGTCAGGCTCTGTTTTGGATACTGGGGACAAAGCCATGATCAGGGCAGACACAAATCTGTGCTATCCCAGAACTCTCCAGGGAGAGACCAACGTCACATACAGGAGCAAATCGTCCCACAAGTTAACCGTTCCACCCGGAGAATGACTGTTCAGGCTGCTTCTCTGGGGACTATTTATAGACCTTGTGCCTATTTTTCTTAAAAGAATGTTTGTCTTATTGATTTGTAAGCTTTATATATTAAGCCAGCAACTCCCAGCAATATGGATCATTACCTTTTTTCAGTCTTTTGCTTTCTTTCTTCCTCCCTTCCTTCCTTCCTTCCTTTCTTCCTTTTTATCCCTGTGCTGCTGGGGATCAAACCCAGGGCCTGTGCAAGGCAGGCAAATGCTCTGCGACCAAGATCCACCCACGACTGCTTTTCCTTTTCCTTTTGATTTAGAGAAGTTGAAAAAAAAATGTTTGCAGTCAAATCTTTCCATCTCTGCCATCTGCCTCCTGAAATCAAATAGGAGTCCACACACCACCTAATCTCTCTGCTGTGGAAAGAGAGTAATGATGAGACCCGCGTGGAGAAGGGAACACCTCCCGGGAGAGACTGCAGGCTGGCATCTGGGTCCTGCGGGCTGTGGGCAGGAGAGGGGACGGCAGGCCAGGTCAGAGGCCAGCAGCCCAGGGCAGCAGGGCTTGGGTTGCTTTTGCATTCTCTTACATCTCATCTTCGGTTTGCCAGTAATCCTAGTGTAGATTCAGAGTCTCCCCCAGGGCTCAGTAAGGAGTCAGAGCTGGCGTCCTGGCTCCCAGGCCTTGTCCCAGGCTCTCCCAACTGATTGCCCGTGTGCAGCGTTTGTGTGTCCAGCTGGGTGCATTCTTATTACTTGTGCAAAGCCTTGTGTCTACACTGCCGCAGAACACCTCTGTCATCACAAAGGTCCTCTTGTTCCCCTTGCAGAGCCACATGCAGTCCTCTTCCTGCCTCTGCCTCCTTGAACCCCAGCACCCCTCCTCCCCCCATGTGGTTCCACTTCCACACTTCTGATTTCAAGAATGGTCCTCAGGGGGTGGGAGAGATAGCTCACAGGCATAAGCACCTACCGAGCAAGTGCAAGGTCCTGAGTTTGATCTCAGCACTGGATGCCCTCCCCATCCCAGAACCTCGGGTGCACTGTGTGGGCCCTGGACCTCCAGGTGCACAGTGCTGGCCCCAGAACCAGTGTGGTGCTGCACAGCTGTAATCCCCACACATGGGAGCTTGACAAAGAAGCATTGCTGTGAGCTTGAGGCCAGCCTGAGGGCTACAAAAAGTGAGTACAATGCCAGCTGGAGCTGTGTAGGAAGACCCTGCCTCAAAACAACAGCAAAAAGGAATGGCTTGCTTCTTACCCAGGGCTTGGTTTCATTCTGAGTTAGAGGAGACCCTCTCATGCAAGCCACGGCGCTTGGACCTTTGACAGGTGTGAGCCAGTAGGGCTGGTCTCCCTTCCCTTGACAAGTGACTCTGGGCACAGCATGGAAGACAGACGTGACCCTCTGCAGCATCCACTGACTCCCCTACCCCCAGACTTTTCTCAGTCCTAAATGGGCTTTTGTTTGTTAGTTTGTTTTTTAGGTTTGTTGAGACAGGGACTTGCTTTGTAGTCCAGACTAGCCTGGAACTCATGGTGATCCTCCTGCTTCCCTCCCAAGTGCTGAGATTACAGGTGTGCACCACCATGCCAAGCTCAGAATGGGCTTCTGCAAAATTTTTTCCACTCTCCTGTTCAGATAGCCCACAATAGCTTGCCCTGGGACATGCCTCTGATCCAGAGTCTGGGGAATCCAGGAACCCCTACAAAATGAGTCATAAAATTAAATGTGCCTATTTCCAGGAAGAGGGTTTAGCTTGCATCAGATACTCAGAGGGGTCAGTGAACCCACAGCACAGAGGACCCCAGTTTCTAGGCAGAGTTAGCAGTGAAGAGATCAGGAGCCTGAGCCAGGCTGAACCCCAAGGCCCCTTGGAGCTTGGTCACCGCAGGTAAATAAATGTTCCACCTTTCTCTGCCTTGGTCCCCTTGGCTGCAAATGGAGGAAGTAATGGTACAGGCTATTTTGAGTAGTAGGTGGGCTAATATTTGTAAAAGAAGTAGAAGAAAACTTGGCCACAGCGAGTGCTTCTGTTTTTGTTAGGTGTGTGAAGAGGCTGTGAGGGCTAGGAGAGCAGAGTTAGTACCAGGGATTGAACTCAGGACCTTGAGCTTGCCAGGCAAGTGCTTATTCTACTCAGCTATCTCCCTGGTCCTAGGAGGGTAGAGTTTTTAGGTGAACACTGGGATATCAGGCCCTCCCCCATTTCGTCCTCACAGCATTATTCTTTTTTTTTTTTTTTTTTGGCAGAACTAGGGATTGAACTCAGACCCTTGTCCTTGCCAGGGAAGTGTTTATTCTACACTTTATTCTACAGCCATCTCCCTGGCCCCCCTCACAGCATTATTCTTTCCATAAGAATGTGCTTATAGGCGGAGCACCATTGCCTCTTTTGTTCTGCCTCTTAGACCTCTGTTTATATGCCCCAGGTGACTTTTTTGTTTGCTTGTGTACTGGCTCCTGTCAGACAAAGGCCACTTTGCCTTTTCTGGTGCTTGATCAGGCTTCCTGGTCCTGGACATACATGGGCAACTCATGCATGAAACTGACCAGCAGAGTGGCCAGTTCTTCCTGGCTCATTCATTTTATCTTATTGCTCTAGAGGACCTGAAGGACATAATGTATTAGAAGGAGCCGTGGGCTCCTCAGCAGGCACAGCTGGTTTCTGATTCCGCTCTGTGCTCTCACCAGCCGTGGCCAGCTACTTAAGTGCTGTGGCCCGAGTTTCTCCTGCAGGAGAGTGGCGGGGTGCTCGGGCAGACCTGGTGGAGTCGGATTCCCAGGTGCCGAGCCGGTTGCGCGCACACGGCCTGGCCAGCTGCCCCTGCTTGGAATGAGCATGACCCGGGAGCGAGTGTCTAGGAGAAGCTGGCATGGTCTGGCGAGGCCCTCTCCAGGGCTGGCGCTGACCAAAGCCCTCTGCGAGGTCCCTCCGGATGCCAGCACGGCAGGAATCCGTGGTTGCCAGTGGGCCTGAGCTCACCTCATCGTGCCCTGGCCACCCCCCCACCAGTCCCCACACTCCGCTCTGCTTTTGCACCTTGTCCTCTGCCTCCTGAGACAACAGAGTCCTCTTCATAGAAGGGAATGAAAATCCCAATCTGAAAGGGACCTGGGACGAGTTTGTGTTCTCTAAACTGAAGAATGAATTTTCGGAACAAACAGAGGTTAACAGCAGAGTATATTTATTGGGGAAAAGAAAGCTTCTGTCCGAGAGAGGAACAGAAAAGAGGCTGGAGCAGATAACCCCGGGAAAACTCTCTTCCAGGGATTTTTCCCCACCCCAGGGATTTTTTATAGAGTAAAACCATGCAGTGAGGCGAGTCAAAGCGGGGAGAACATGGGAACTCACTTGGGTGGGCATGAGGTGAGACAAAGCTGTGGTCAACCAATGGGATTACAAAAGTTGCTCAGGTAAAATCGATGGAATCCAGCCTCTCAGGGGCTGAGCCTGTGCTCCGTGCTAGGCCTGTCAGTGAGCCAGGAGCCCTGACCCTCCAGGTGACACAGCCTGGCCTCCTGCTCCTCCCTGACTCCAGTGCCCATGAC
>PVKA01014229.1:10281-53059 GCA_004027165.1 Ctenomys sociabilis
AGACTCCCAGACTTGAGCTGCCGGGTTGCAGTTGATTAGTGTTGCCTGCTTCCATCCCTCCCTCCCCTCCACTTCTCTCCCCCCTCTCTCCTTCCCTTCCCTTCCCCCACTTCTCTCCCTTCCCCCTCCATGCCTTTCTTTTGATTGAACTCAGGACCTTTTCACTGAGCAACATCCACAGCCCTTTGTGATTTTTTGTTTTGAGACAGGGTCTCCTTCTGATTCCCAGCTGGCTTGAACATGCTATTCTCCTGCCTCGGCCTTCTGGGTAGCTTATTGGAATGCAATCCCAAAGTAGAAATGTGGGCAGAGATGCCAGGGTCATGAGCATTCTGGGCATCCTAAGGAATGTAATCCAGCACTTGTGGTAAACTGACACTGCGTCCCAGTAGTGTACATACATTGGGCTCCACCGGGTTCCGCTTTCCACTCTCCCTCCCTGCCTCCCTCTCCATCTCTGTCTCTGTGTCCATCTCTTTCTCTTTCCCTCTCTCCCCCTCTTTTTGTCTCTGTCTCTCTTTAGTACAAGGGTTCAAACCCGGGACACCCTAGGTGAGCCGTCTAGCCCTGGTCCTCAGCCCAACCCTGAACTTTTCTCTTGATAGTTGGTGCTCTGGTCTCTTGATAGTTGGTGCTCTGGTCTGAGTGTGACCTCCCATTCCTGCACGGACACTGACTCTTGGTGTGGTAGGCCTGTGGGGAGGTGACTCAGTGCCCTTAGAAAGAGACGTGTATGCTCCCAGCAGAGCTTGGAGAGCTCACCCGCCCTCAGCTGCGTGAGGCTGCGTGGCGGGCGCCATCTGTGCAGGGAGACGCTGCGGGCACCTGGTCCTTGCAGGGGTGAGCCACACAGTTCTCCCCAGCCTGGATCCCAGCCGAGGGTGTGCTCTCCCACCGCCCCTCAGGCTGATGACTGCTTGAGGAGGGCTTGGTGGTGCAGGCCTATGTAACCCCAGCACTCAGGAGGCTGAGGAAGGATTGTTGTGAGTTTGAGACCGGGCTATGAAGTGCGCTGAAGGCCAGCCTGAACTGCATAGTGAGACCCTGTCTCAAAAAGAAAAAAGACTGCTACACCTCCTTGGGCCTTTGCTGTGGTCTGGTCACTGTGAGGGCTCCTGTAACGCCCACGACACCCCCGTGAGGCGTTGTTAAGTGGCTCTTCACAGAGAGGAAAACCGAGGCACCAAGCATAACTCGCTCTGCGTTCCCGGCTGTCAGTGGGGGGCAGGTGGGGGGCACAGCTGCATGCGTGCCCCAGCGTCCGCAGGACAGGCGCACGTAGAAGCGTGCGTGTCTCGGAACAGGCAGCTGTGGCTCAGCCTGTGCCGCCGTGACCCTTGGGGCTCACAGGAGGCCGAGGGCCCGCGCTGCGCAGCAACGAGCTAACGCTCTCCTTTCCCTCCACAGGCGCCTTCGCGTCTCCCCATGGGGTGGCTTCGCTCAGGCCTCCTGCTCCCTGTGACCGGCCTGCTTCTGACGTGGGCGGCAGGCTGTGGTGAGTCTCCGGCCTCCATCACTCTTCCTGAGGCCTGCCAGGGTCCTGAGGCCCGTGACGAGCACAGCAAAGACCCTCAGCCTGGTGGGAAGAGGAAGGGGCAGCCACAGCGCAAAGGCCTGGCTGTGGTTTTGTTGTTGTTTTTTTTTTGTTGTTTGTTTTGGTTTTTTTTTGTAGTTTTGTTTTTAAATCACTTCCATTCAGACTGAAAACCTGGATTGTTCTAGAAATGCAGGATAATAGGTCAAGGTCAATTCCTGCTTGTCTTTTCTTTTTTCTTTTCGGGATTGAACCCAGGCCCTTGTGCTTGCCAGGGAAGTGCTTATTCTACTGAGCCATCTCCCTAGCCCCTGGTCAATTCTAAAGATCATTGACGGTGACAGGAAAAGTCAGCTGGGGCAGTAGGACCTGTGATTTAAAATTGGGTGGGTGGGAGCCAGTTAGCCGGTGATGAGGGCTCTGCGGACCTGTGGAAGCAGGAATTTCTTGGCTGAGGCATGCTGAGCACCAGCTGGGGAAGGGACAGGAGAGGGGCGGTGTGGGAGGGGAGGCTGCAGAGTCTCAGGCCCACCCATCCAGGAGGTCTAAGCCCAGGAGTGCACACTGTGTCAGTCACGAGACCCCCGAGCTACAGGTTGAGAAGGACCAGGGGAGACCTGGGGGCTTCAAGGGAGGAGCAGGCAAGGGGGAACAGTGTCTAGGGACATCAGGAAGGTCAAATATTGACCTTCTGGTCTCACAGAAAACAGGTCTCACAGGCCTAGGTTGTGAGAGGAAGAGGTGTCAAGATGACCCCAAGACTGTTTGGGACGGAGGAGATGTTCCTTTGTGGTGCGAACCCCTCCTTAGCATGGAAGCCCTTCACCTGCAAACAAATGTGCATCAGTGTCAGCCCTGTGCTGGGGGAGAGGGGATTAAGAAGGTGCCCAAGCCCCACAGCAGGTGGTCCAGAGCACTCCACAAGCCAGCAAAGAGGCTGCAAGGGGAAGCCCCCCTCTCCCACCCTGCCCTTTCCTCCTCCAACTGTGCAAACCCCCAGGGGCCCAGGGTACAGAGGTGCCTGGGGCCTCAGCACAGAGGGGACTTCTAGCACCTTCCCACCTGGCCTTGGCCAGGAGCAGAGGTAAGCTAAGCAGAAGCAGTATTCAGCCCCACCCTCCCCAGGAGCCTGGCAGCCCCGAGGACCCTGGCCCGCCTCAGGCTGCCTGGCGCCTATATGCTTGGCCCCTCGGGAAGGCTGGTTTCTCTCTTGCCTTGGGCATACAAGTGACCCTGGCTATGGGTTCCAGCTACATGCGAGACCCAGAGTCTCCTGGCCCTGGCCTGCTGGCCACTCAGGTGTCCCCTGTCCCCACAGGCAGCCTGAAGGTCCTGCGGAAGCCTACCTGTGTCTCAGATTACCTCAGCCTCTCCACCTGTGAGTGGTGGCTGGACCGTCCTGTGGATTGCAGCGCCGCCCTGAGTCTGTCCTACCAGCTCCTGTTCAACCCGGACCCCTACGAAGAGTAAGCCTGGGTGGGAACTGAGAGCAGGGATGCTGAGGGGGGCTGCCAGGGACACACATGCCAGGCGCCAGGGGGGCACACAGCCCTGTCACTGCACTTGGCGAGTGGACCTGGCTGGAATATGTCACTACACCAGCAGTCTCAGGCTTCACAGTCCCCCTTGGTATGTCCATTATTAGCATCTGAGAAGCTTTATCCCAAAGTGTGGGCCCATCCACACCTCCCTTGTCAGACCCCACACCTGACACAGCAGAAGGTTCATCCTGTCACATGGCCTCGGAAATTTCCAGAGTCTTCTCTGCCAAGAGTTGGCACTATGTGACATGGGGCTTCCAGATAAGGTGGCACTTTGGGCTGGCATGTGCCTGTGGTGGTAGGGCAAGGCTGCTGTGACCCACCATGTGCTGGTACAAGCTGTCTGTAGGGAGGGGCCTTGGGGACAAGTGGTATGGATCATTTATGCTCGGGTACCTACCTCTCCAGACTGTAGGAATGAGCTAAGCCCCAGGACAGGGCTGCAGCTGAGGAAAGGAGAAGGGTCCCTGCTGGGATGGCAGGCGCTGAGCCCAGCGAGGAAGGCCACCCAGCCTCTGTCCTTGCCACACCCCAGCCGCCCTTAGGCCCCCAGGCCCACTCCAGATCACATTGCTCACAGTGGCCTCCTCCTTGGGACCAGCCTAAAGCCTGACTGTGTTTGCAGAAGTCATACCTGTGTCCCCAAGAACAGCGCTGCGGCAGCATGCGTGTGCCATATGGACATGACACTCCCGGTCATCGTGGACACCTACCAGCTGGATCTGTGGGCCGGGAAACAGCTGCTGTGGAGTTATAACTTCACACCCAGCCAGCATGGTGAGGGCAGGCGGTGGGCTTTCAGTGGGTTGGTGGGTACATTTTATGCCCCTCTGTTTCCCAGGGCTGGGTGGGCTTCTGGCTCCGTGCATCTTGGAACGGGGTGGGGCTGGCTCCCACGTCAGGTCCCCTTCTGCTCAGCTGATTGGAGTTCCTGAATATCACTGTCCCAGTGTCCAGAAGGCGTGTTGAAATCACACAAGCTGGCCGCGGCCCTCTAGGAATCTAAAGATCTGGGAGCCAGTCTGTCTGTGTCTCCACAAGGCCATGTGACCTGCAGGGCTGACCGGAAACAGGTCCTCCGTGGCTTCGCTCCACTGTCTTTTCAAACAGGAGTTTAAATCAGAAATTTATTACTGTTGAATCTGGGGCAAATCACATTAACCTCTCTGAGCCACAGTTTCCAAAGACAGTTGTTATCCGCACTTTGCAGTTGAGTGACCTGGGGGTGAGTAAGCTGCCTTAGGTCACAGAGCATTCAGCCCAGGAGGGGGCACTTAGGCTAAGCCTGAGGAAGAACAATTTTCTCTCCTGAAGGTGTGGTTGGACCACTGGCAGCCCACTGATTGATGACTGGGACAACTTTTAAATACATTTTATTTTACTTTTGCAGTTGTCTTTCTAGGGAAAGAATTTTTCATCACCTTATGCTTGTGATCATTGCATTCATCCAGGGGAAATACTGTATACACATATTACATCTTAATCATGCAAAATTTTAAAATAATTTTTAGAAGCTAGACGTGGTGGTGCACACCTGTCATCCCAGCACTCGGGAGGCTGAGGCAGGAAGGTTGTTGCGAGTTCGAGACCAGCTTGGGCTACAAAGTGAGCTCAAAGCCAACCTGAGCTGCAGAGTGAGACCCATTCAAATAAATAAATAAATAAATGCCCTCAAGCCAAATAGCTCAGCAGATTAAAGCACCTACAAGAAGATATAGGGGTCTGGGGATTTTATCCCCAGGCCTGCCATGCTGGTCCCACCCCCCAGGGCTCACTGAGACCTCAATTGAAACTGGGTGTGGTGACCCGTGCCTATAATCCCAGCTCTTGAGAGGCTGTAAACAGGTGGATCACTAGGAGTCCAATCTAGTAGTGAGACTTTGAACACCCTGTAGACCCTTCTCTAAAATACAAATAAATGAAATAAATTTTTAGCATTGGGCCTTAATGATAAAGCCTTGCCTAGCACACCTAGGACCCTGGGCTCAATCTCCAGCACCATGAAAGAATAATCATATTTTTTTTTAAATTCATTTATTTATTACAGTGTCTCGCTACACATCACGGATTCTCTTTTTTTGGGGGGGGTCAGCTCAGTCCGCCCTAGGGGGTGGGGCTGGCATGGCATGTGGTGCTGGGGATCAAACCGCGGTCCCTGAGAGGCACGTTAGACCGCTGAGCTATCTTGCCAGCCCAAGAATAATCATAATTTTTGATGTGTACGTTGCTCTGAATGCATCTATCATCGTGAGCTCATGGAACTGTTTAGAAAGAGACTCAAGTTTTAATGGGCATATCTAAATGAAGCCAGATACTTCACGGTTGTTGAGGAAACAGCCATGAGGGGTGTCGGGGTGGCCGAGTGGAGTGGGTGACACTGGCCTGTGTCCTTTGCTTTCCCTCGACCAATGCAGCCAGTAAACCCTAAAGTGCGGCACAGCTTCGTAGCACCAGTATCGCCAGCAGCCTTCACCCAGAGCTACATTCCCAGCTAGTTTGTTTTTTTACAATGTATTTAGTATGGAGTCTACAGCCTCTCACTACACAGACTGCACTCAGTGATCTCCTGTTTTCAGCCTCCCACGAGCTGGTATAGGTATGCGAGCTGGGATTATAGGCACGCGCTTTGGTCTCATGTGCCCTGGGGGCGGGGCTGAGGATTGAACCCCTTCCCTGCATCTGCCTAAACGGGCGCTTTAACCAGGCCGTCTTTAGTTTCATTTAATTTCGTTTTTGGAGGCTCCAATCCACATGGCCCAGTGGTTGCTGGGGCACCAGGTGGCTGTGTGTCCCCACCAGCACCTCACACTGCACTTTCTCCTCCGCAGTGAGACCCAGAGCCCCGGTGAACCTCTCCATCAGCTCCAACGTCTCGACTGGGTGGCTCCTGTCCTGGAGTAGCCAATACCCCAGTGGGAGCTTCCTGCATACCAGGCTCACCCACCAGGTCAGAGTGTCCAGCGAGAGCGAGCCGGAGAACGTGAGTGGGCTACGGGTTCTTGCCGCCTCCAGAAGTGGGGCTGGGCTGATGCTGAGGCCCAGAGCCAGACCTGCAGGGTTGCAGGGTGTTGGCGGGGAGGGGGAGGCAGCCGACGGCCAACGTGTGCACACAGCCAGCCAGCCTCTCCAAAAGGCAGTGCCACGCACGTACCTCTGGGCCCAGTTCCCAGACAGCACTGAGTGAGACTTCTGTCCACTGGTCAACCGAAGAGAACTGCGAGTCACATTCTTGCCTGGGGGACATGTGAGCTCGTAGGTGACACTTGGGCCGCACACTTCAGTGACCTGAGCCCCAAAGTGGAAGGTCACTGCACACCACTGCGAGGAGCAGTCCCAGCACAGCAGCCTTCACACTGAGCTCCTTGGTCCCCCCGACCCCCTTTTTCAGTGTATTTGGTATAGGATCTCACTGTGCAGCTCGGACTCATAGTGATCCCCGTTTTCAGATT
Source organism: Ctenomys sociabilis (assembly GCA_004027165.1). Lineage (NCBI taxonomy): Eukaryota > Metazoa > Chordata > Mammalia > Rodentia > Ctenomyidae > Ctenomys > Ctenomys sociabilis. Next base: position 16,806 of record PVKA01014229.1, read on the forward strand.
CTCCAGCACTGGGATTATGCCACCACGCCCCGGGGGTGAGGCCGGCCTGGCTTTATTTTTCTTTTGAGACAGTCACTCTAAATTATCAAGGGAGGGGCCCTGACTTGGAGCTGTCTGCCTCAGCCTCCCTGAGGGCTGGAATTCAGGTGTACGCTACCTTAGAGCTGCTATTGATTTGTGACCCCGTTTTATTCTGTGTTGGCTTCATTTTAAGCAAACTCTCCCTTCATGTAATGGAAAAAGTGCCCTCTAGAAGTTTCAGGCCATGTCTCAAAAAGCATAATGGCAAAGCGACACTTTTGTCTTCCTTGCCCTGGGTCCCAATAAAATCCTAGTGTTGATGTTTCCTCAGCTCAAACCCTGCCGCAGGGAGGATGAGGGCCCTTCGATGGTGGAGTGCTCTGATTGGCCAAGGTCGAGGCAGCGAGCTGAAGTTCCGTGTCTCCTATTTGTAGGCAGAAACCACTGGACCGCCCATCCCATGTCTCTTCCAATCACAGAGCTGAACTTGGAAACAGCTTCCGAGCTGGTCACATGCTCCTCTGTAGCCAATCACAGCTTAGAGTCTGCTTATTGCAAATTCCAGCTGTGGCTCAGATGTGGACAAATTCCTAAATAAGATATTAGTAATTTGTGGTGGAATTTTCGGGGTGGAGTTACTAACCCCCCCTGGGAACTCCATGACAAGAGGTTTGGAGTTTTTAAAAAACATGATGGGACATCTGAGGTTTGTGAAGATACAGAATCTGGGCTATGAGTATATAGTGAAATGAAGACACGGGTCTGGCTGGGTCTGTGAGTTCGATTCAGTAGCAACAGAGGTTTCCGTTTCTCCTTGTCTACTAAGAGATGAGGAAACCCAGGCCCCAAGGGTTGCAGCAACCCACCTAGGGTCCCACCCCTGAGAGCAGCTGAGCCGCAGCTTGAACCAGGATCTGAACTACCACCCTGTTAACAAATAATTCCTGGGAAGCTGTGGTTTGTGTTTTGTTCCCAGGTAAGATATCTCACAGTACACGGCCCTGCCAACTAGAGGCTCCCCTGGGAGTGGCAGCCGCTGGCTGTGGCTCCCCACCTGCCCACGCCTGTGCAGAGTGGGAGAGGGCGACCCTCTGCCTTCCCCAGCACCCCAGTGCCTGTGCCCTCCACACTGTCTGCACCAGGCCACAGGCCCAGGAAACCCCTGCCAGGTTCACGACAGCTGCCTGGGCTGTACCTGCACAGGGCCCCTCCCTAGGTCAAATCGAACTGTTACTTCACACTTGCTTTTTAAACTTTGTTGTGGGTTGAGAAGTAATATTTACATAAAGCAAAATCTTCCCATGGCACTAAAGGGCCCGGCCTGAGGTCCTCCTGCCAGATGGGGAACACTATGGCCACCCTGTGCCAGGAGGGAGGAGACAAAGGCCGAGTAGACCCAGGCCTGGAGGCACCCTATACCCCAAGGGAGCATCCCCATGGCTGTCTTTGCTTCCTGCTGCTGTGTCCTTGTATTGCCACTGCCACCCTACTCGCCTCACACCTGTGGCATCAGTCTTTGTGGGCTGGGCCGGGCTCTGACTCAACCTCCATGGCAGAAGGGGATAGGGTTGAAGGGGTTGCAGGGTCATGTGACCTCCTGTGACATTGGTGGCACCCAAGTCCCTATACGCTAGTGACCCGGAGGCCCAGAAAGCTACACTGAGTACCTTCCCATGGCCTTTTTGGTATCATCAGGCCTGGCAATCTGGACCTTACAAGGTCGATTCACGTAACTACATATGCATGGACCCTGCAAGAACTCCAGAGAGACCGCTGTGTGCCTAAGTGAACCCCAAGAATCCCCATAGCAGCCCTGGGAGTGGCCACTTATATCCTTTATCCCCATTTTGCAAAAGAGGACATTGAGGTCCAGAGAGGTTTTGTCATTTTCTGAAGGTCACACAGCCAGAAAGTGGCAGTAAGGACCCTGACCTTCATTTTACAGATGAGAGAGGTAGGCTCACACAGCCGACCCAGTTAGTGCCACAGCGAGTCAGCAGGGAGCCGTCTTGTCCACTCTGGTCACAGCTGGAGAGGTGGTATGGTGGCCCCAAGGCAGAGACGGCCCCATCAGTACCCGGGCAGGCGTCTCCTCTACATGGTGGGATCAGCACAGGGCAGATGCTACTGCAGGAATGGCTCCTTCATCCTGGCTGAGCATGGACGACTCCTTTCTCTACCAGGTCAGAATCTACAACATGTCCTACAAGGAAACCAGGTTCCACCTCGAAGCCCGACAGCTCACCTCCGAGGTTTCCTACGTGGCCAGGGTGAGGGCCCTGGCTCAGCTCCAGGGCAGCACCTGGAGTGAGTGGAGCCCCAGTGTCAAGTGGAAGAACTGTGAGTCACACACCTGTGCGGGGCAGATCGCCCGGCTGTGGCGCTGGAAGGGCTCTCCAGCTGTAGCCAGCCTCCCGCTGAGCTGCTCGAGCTTAGCTGGCTGGGTGCAGGGATGAGCAAACACGAAATCTCCTCCGTGGCATGAGACTGCAGTGACTCTTGGGGCTGGGAGGGGCGGCTTTGGAGCTGGAACTGAATGTATTTCTGATGAATATTTATTGAGCTGCTGCTGTGTGAATAGACACTGGGGATCACAAGTCCCTGCTCTTTGGAGCTGCCACTTGGCAGAGAAAAAGTAAAGAAAGAAGCAGATAGAGCCCAGGGGCAGGAAGGAAGGGGGCAGGGCGATGGGAAAGGCGACAGGGAAAACCTGAGCCTAGGTGATGGAAGTGCACCAGACCTTCCAAGGAGACTAGGTGACAAGGCGCAGCGTGGTATGCTAACCCTGTGTGGCCCAAGGCAAGCCCAGTAGCTGAACGTCATTAACTCCTCCGTGCAGAAGGGAGTGTCTGGCACAGAGAGCCGGAGGGTGTTGTCCTAGACCGCTGTGGAGGGCGAGCGGGTGACAGTCTGGCCTCAAGCCGCACATCCGCACTGGAGCAGGTGTCCTGGGACTTGTTGCTGTCTACAGTGCGGGCAGCAGGCTCCGGCCCTGGGCTTGGGGGAGTGGGACAGGGTGGGCCCCAGTGGCAGGAGGGCGCTGGAGCGCACAAGGCCGGCTCATGGCTGCCCTCGCCTCCCCACAGACTACAAGCAGCCCCTGGAGCAGCGCGTCAAGCTTGGCGTCATCATCGCCTGCTCGGTCATCACGCTCGTCTGCCTGTCCTGCTACTGCAGCGTCAGCAAGTGAGTGTGCCTCACGCACGGCCAGGGCACCCGGCCGCGTTCCTGCCGTCTGTGAGCCTGTGCAGCCCATGTGGTACCTGAAGGCCTTTAAAGTGACACTCCAGCGAGGGATGTAGACCCACGTTTAGGGAAGGGATGTTTTGAGGTGCTCTTCAGCTTGGGCCAGGACAGGCTGCTCTGAGGAGGGGTGCTTGAGCCTCTGCTGGCTGGGAGCATGGGTGCCCAAGGGGCAGGGAGAGGGGTGGCGGAGGGGGCCCCCTGAGGCTTGGTCTCCCTGGAGGCCAGGGTCTGGCCCAGCCCTGGGGCCTGTGGTGTGGGAGGAGGCCTGGTCTGGGCTGTGGTGGCCTGGAGTAGTGGTGGATCTCATATCAGTGGGAATGGGGAGGGCAGGGGCCAGAAGAGCCTGTTTCCAGAAGTCCTAGCAGACTGGAGTTGTGCCTGGCATCTCCACACCCCTGTCCCCCGTCCCTGCTGTTCCTCCCTCTACGATGAAACCATAGGTGCCCGGGGGAGGATGCCTGAGGGGCCTCAAGGGTCTGCAGGGAACCCCACCCCGCACCCCCTTGCTCCTGTCTCCCTCAACCACGGGAGCCATTCTGAGCCTCTGGCTCTCTACCACCTATCTCCTCCCACCCCTTCTGCTGCACCGAAGCTGGATGGGACCCAGGGCTCCCCTTCTGCTGAGCTATATCTCCAGCTCTGCAGTCTGAAATTTTGAAATAGGTCTCTCGAAGTTCCCCGGATGGGACTGAAACTTGTGCAGTCCTTCTGCCTCAGCCTCTGATCGCTGGGCCACCACACCTGGCTCCCTAGCCATTCTCCCAAAGTGCCGATCACGACCCTCCCTCAGGGCCCCACAGTGCACTCCCCTCTCCTTAGCACACCCCTCTTCCCTCTGTTGTCTGTCTCCCTATTCATGGCACCCACCACCATGAAAGAATGGCGCCATCCTCTCATTTCCATGCCCATGTCTTCTGTCCACCCTGCCTCAAAGGTCAACCCCACAAGAGCAGGGGTCTCTGTCTCTCTCTATCTTGTTCACTGTTGTGGTCCTGGAGCCTGGCGCAGTGAATGGTACATTCTAGATGCTCAGCTGACACAGGCTAAGAAGCCAGATGTAGCAGGCCTACAATCCCTGAACTCAGAGGCTGAGGCAAGAGTTCGAGCCAAGTCTTGGCAACTTTGTAACTGAGTTAAATCATGTCTCAAAAGAGGGGAGGGCACAAGTGCGGAAGCTCATTGCAGACAGCCAGCCTGGGTTCAAAACTACTACTGTAATAAGAAGCACAGAAATAAATGTGCTGGTTAACCTCAGGCATGGTAGGGGACTGTCCGGCAGAGGGGTGCTGTGGCGTGGGTGAGTACAGGAAGAGACTGCATCTCTGTAGCTCCCCAGGCCTCTTCCGGGGATTCCTGGAGGAGACCCAGATCCTGGCTCTGCAGCTGTCCTGGTTCCCTGGAGCCTTGCTCCCTAGGGACAGTGGCGGCCCCCTCAGCTCCAAGCCAGCTGGCAGAATCCAGGTGTGAACCAGCTGTGCCTCCGCTCCTTCCCGTCCCCTCTCTGGGCCTCTGTGTCCTCTGTGGAATGACATCAGCACTAGAATCCCCTTCCCTGGATGGGGACAGGGACCCAGAAGCATGACCCCCGGCCCAGCCTGGTCCCTGGGACCTTCAAGACTTGTGGCCAGGACTGTGCCCGGTGTTTGCGAACATCTCATCTGGAGCCAATGTCTGTTCCCTTTGTTTCTCAGGATTAAGAAAGAGTGGTGGGACCAGATTCCCAACCCGGCCTGCAGCCCTGTGGTGGCCATTGTCATTCAGGACCCCCAGGTGAGACAGTTTGGGGCCCAAAGGTGGTCCCTGTGTCCCAGGGGGCCTAGGGTGTGCCTGTGACCTTTCAGAATGCGTGGGCACAGTGGGCACCTGGGGAGCAGCCACAAGGCTGTCTCTGAGCTGGGTTGGAGTCAGAGGTGCCAGGGTTCCCTGGGACAGAGGGAAAGGGTCACAGGCCCTACAGCAGACTCCGGAGCCAAGTGGTGCAGGCTTGGACCTTGGCCCCGTCACTTCCTGGGGTGTAGACTGGAACAGGTTGCTGAGCCTCTCTGAGCCTCAGTTTCCCCTTTTGTGCTGTGTTTACTGGTGAACTGTGAATTGCGATAGTGCGTAAACACTGTGAGTTGGAGCCTTGCATAGACGGAGCAGAGCGCTGTGCATTTTATCAGTTAGCCGTTGCTAGGTAACAACCACCCCTAGATCCCATGAGCAACAGCACCCACCACCTAGCAACAGCTCCTGCTCTGCATCCCGACCCTCTGTGTGCAAGGGGAGGCAAGACTGGACGGGGTCAGGCTGGGCAGGGTGAGCATATTCGAGCGCCCAGGACCAACTGACTCATGGGGATGAGGAGCTGACACCCCCCCGCCCCACTCCCCCCTCAGCAGGCCAACTCAGGCTTGTTTGCTTGGTGGCCGGAGTCTCACTCTAAGGAAGCTGCCAAGCCTCTCAGCCCCAAGGCTCCAGAGTTCCACCCTTGGTTATCAAAGCAAGTCCTGCAGCCAGCTTAGTTCCAGGGTGCAGGGAGCTTCAGAGTCCTGGGCTGACTTCTGCCATGCAATGTTGTTGTTATTATTGGGATGTTGTGGTTAATTCCCAGGAAACTGAGGCCAGAGAGTTTAAAAGATCTCTGTAGACCTTGAGCCAAAGCAGCCTTCCTGTGACATAAACTACCTGGGAGTCGCTGTCACCAAGCTGGCTTCCACTCTGCTTCACTGGCCTTTATTTATTTATGGTTTGTTTTGTTTTTTCAGGTGTCACCATGGGAGAAGCGGCCCCGGGGCCAGGAGCCCCGGAAATGCCCGTATGTATCAGGACTTCACCTGTGTGGCTTGGGAGGGGACCGGAACCCACAGCAAGGCCCACAGACCCTTCATCCCCGGCCTCGGGGTGACGAGGGGCCGAGATGCTGCTGGCCGAGGTCTCTGAGTCGTGCTGGTCAGGCATGTTCCGAGCCCACTGCAGTGCCCGGCAGCCCGGACAAGGCTGATCGCTTGCGACCAGGGCCGCTGTGCCCGTTGTGTGGACAGCGACCACACGGTCCGCTCACCATCCCGGGCACTGGGCATCTCACCACCGCTGCGCCCCTCCCTGGTCACCTGCTGGGCCAGCCAATTTATACTGGGCACAATGGCCCAGCCCCTGCCCCAACCTGAGGACCCCTTTGCCCATGCTGCCATAGCTTAGGCCATGGTGCTGTACTTGAATGCCATTGTCTTTGATACAAACTTCCTTTCTCAGTAGACCCGGTTTCCATTAGCTAGGCCATGGGCTAGGCTCCAGAGATCCAAAAGAAACAGGTCTTTTCTTCAGAGAGTTCCCAGTTCAGCAGTAAAGACAAGACTCACTGGTTATTGGGACCAGGGAGATAGCTCAGTAGAATAAGTGCTTGCCTGGCAAGCATAAGGGTCCGAGTTCAATCCGCGGTTCCACCAAAAAAAAAAAAAAAAAAAAGACTCATTGGTTATTGATTATAAACTGAGGAGCCACATCTGCCAAGTGCTGATATTGAACCCTGACCAACCTTTGCTTTTGCAGACACTGGAAGACATGTCTAACCAAGCTCCTGCCTTGTTTTCTGGAGCACGGCATGGAAAAGAATGAAGATCTCCCAAAAGGCACCAGAAATAGGCCTTCCCCTGGCCCCACGAGGCCTGTGTGGTGCCCTGTGGAGGTTCGCAGGACAGTCCTCTTGCCAGAAACCATTAGCGTGGTGCACTGTGTGGAGTTGCTTGAGGCTCCAGCAGAGGTGGAGAAGGAAGAGCAGGAGGAAGAGGAGGACAGAAGGGACAAAGAGGACTTGTGCATGTCCCTGGAGAGCTGCCAGGGCAGCTTCGCCGACGGCAGGGAGAGGATTGCAGCCCGGCTGACGGAGAGCATGATCCTGGGCCTGCTGGGGGCCCAGGACGGGGACTTTTGCCAGCCGAGCCCAGGAAGCCCCCACCTCTCACTGCCCCCCGAAAGCCCCAGTGCTCAGATGCCCTGGACCCTGTGTCCCCCTCTATGGGACAAGGAACAGCCTTTGCCCCTGGTCATTGAGGACAATCCTGCCTACCGCAGCTTCAGCCACCTTCAGAGCCAGACCCAGAGCCCTGGGGAGCAGGCCCCACAAGCCCAGTGGGCTGAACACCTGCAGGAAGGGGATCCCCCGAGCCCTGGCAGACCCCAGCCCTCTGAGCCACAAACGTGGGAGCAGATCCTGCGCCAACATGTCCTCCAGCATGGGACCACCGCAGCCCCCACTGGCTCCTCCTGCAGCGGCTACCGGGACTTCGCACAGGCAGTGCGGCAGGGCGGGCCCCCAGGAGAGGCTGGGTACAAGGCCTCCTTGAACCCGCACCCTGACAGTGATACCTGGGCCCTGATGGCAGGGCCTGGGGGCAACAGTGCAGACGGGGGCTACAAACCCTTCCAGAACCTTACCACCAGCTGTGTGGGGGACCTGGGCCCTGACCCTGGGCCCCTCTTCACCTTTGGCCTCGATGTGGGGCCACCCCTTGGCCCCCAGTGTCCCCTCCCAAGCAACCGCCTAGAGGGCCTTAATCTGGAGCCAAAGGTCAGAGAGGAGCACAAGCAGAAGCACCTGCTGCTCCCACAGGAGGCTGCCGACCCTTGCAGGGACGACCTGGCCAGCGGCATCGTCTACTCTGCCCTCACTTGCCACCTCTGTGGCCACCTGAAGCAGTGCCACGGCCAGGAGGAGGCAGGCCTGCCCCACATCGTGGCCAGCCCCTGCTGTGACTGCTGTTGTGGTGACGGGGCCTCATCCGCAGCGGCAGCCCCGGCGGCTCTGCCCACCCCCACTGAGCTTCTGGAAGCCAGATTCAACCCAGCTTCCCTGGCACCCATGGGCGTCTCAGAGGAGGCTAAGTCCTCCCTGTCCTTACAGCCTGCCTCCCACAATGTGCAGCACTCAAGCCTGACCCCCAAAGTGGCAGGCCTGGTCCCCACAGGGCCCCTGAGCGTGAGGGACCCCAGCTGCGGGCCTTCTTGCTGCTAAGGGCTGCCCGAGGACGCTGGCCTGCCCGAGCCTCCCCCTGGAGGTGGCAGATTCCCAAGGCCTATGCGATGCACAATGGCCTCTCCTGACACAGGCTGGGCCCCACCCAGCAGGCTGCGTCTGAGGGCCCCCACCAGGGTGCTTCAGGGCTGGGAGGTCGACTTGCCTCATGCATGCCTCAGCACCTGTCCCCACACAGTGCACAACTGGTCCACCCGGTCTCCTGCGTGCCTGGGGTTAGCTCTCCCCATCTCACCCAGTGGCAAGTTGAGCTCAGAAACTAGCAGCCAGCAGACGGGAGCTCTAGAGGCCTTGGCAGTGGGCGGAAGGTGGGGTTTCAAGAGGGCACTCGAGGTACAGAGGTGCCCGCTTGCTTTGCATGGTGCTCTTGGGGCTGTGCTGGCGGCAGAGGAGCGAAATGAATGAATTGTGACTTCCGGAACAGGACAGTGGCTTCCACCCAGCTGGCGGGTGGAGGTGCCCACAAAGACCCTAAACACACAGATGGCTCCTCGTGGCCTCTCAGTGGGCGCCGCTGTCAACAGCCACGTGGACACAGAGGGCAGCAGCATGTGTCCCATGGTGCAGTGGTGCTGGACTAGGCCTGCCCCAGACCCAAGGCCAGGGGTGCTTGGAAAGGTGGGTGGGGCAGGGTGCGTCCTGTGTCCCAGGACTGTGTCACAGCTTGCCTCTGCTGGGGAGAACGGGACAGGACCCAGCTGGTGTTTTGTATGCATAAAAGTTATCTTTATTTTTTGTGTATTAAACAAACCTGGTGCCAGGCTGTTAGTGGAATCTTCACATCCAGAGGAACCAAGGCCCAAGAGGTTCATGAACTGGTATATAAGGTCTGGGGAGGTGGTTTCCAGATTCTGGGTGTTCACAGAACAAAGAACTGAACAGGGCATGTGGAAGGAGTCACAAGAGTGAGGGTTATTGAAAGCCGACATGGTGTACACACCTGGAATCCCAGCTTACAAGAGACCAGGGTTGGAGGAGCCCCGAGAGTTTGCGGCAGCCTGGGGTGTAATACAAGATGCTATCAGAGAGAGAGAGAAGCAAAGGTACACTCCACAGGCTGGCAAGGAGCGCCCCCCAGCCAGTAGGTGCAGTTCCTGGGGTGACATGAGGGTCTATGCCTGAGGGGCAATGGCACCCTGACCTAGGGAGCACCTGTCCCAGCCCACTAGGAAGAGAGGCCATGGGGCTGGGGAGATGGCTCAGTGGAATAAGCGCTTCCCTGGCAAGCACAAGGACCTGAGTTCAATCCCCAGTTCTGAAAAAAAAAAAAAAAAAAAAGGAAGAGAGGCCAAAACTACAGCACAGAGGAGGCTGGACACAGACCAGGGCAGACTTTTGGTTCTGCAAATGCTCTGGGGGTCTTTAGGGGGATACGGTGACCTTTATGTGCTTTGCTCAAGTCTTGACCCAAGGCTTCTTGCTTACCTGTCCTTGTCTCTACATCACATAGGCTGAAGGAATGATCCTAGATCCCCCGTCAAGGGTGGGGAACAAGTTAGGGAAGGGCAACAGGCAAGACAGGTGTGTTACAGGTTAGCAGTGTGGGCGCCAGCCGCCACGGACTCTCGGGGTGCATGCGCAGAGTTAGCCTGCCAAGAGGAGGGAGCTGGGGTGTTTGGCCTAGGTTCAGGTCTGTCATTTCCAGAGAAAGAATTCTCCAGCTCTTCCAGCTGCTTCAGGGGGAAATTACATGAAGTGCACATCCAGGAGATAAGGCATGGAGCCTCGCCAAAGCCCCAGAGCCAGGTCCCCAGCAGTGTCATTGCACATGCACAGCATCCCAGGCAGATCCAGGGGCAGGCAGGGGAACCCCAAGGATCTCTGCTGGAATCATCAATGATGAAAAAAGTGGAGATCCGACATGGCGGTGGGGCCGAGGAGGTGACGCTTAAGGGAGGGGAAGCGAAGCCGAACTGGAGGAACAGCGTGCCAGGCGCAGGGTGAGGCCTGGCCCTGCCTGAGGTCCAAGGACTTTGGCTCAAAGTACAGAAAGATCAGCTCCAGAGAAGGCAGCCAGGGACTATGGTGGTAGAGATAAGTCGGAGCACAGCGGGGTCAGAGTGAGGATGGATCTCCCATCAGTCTCCAGGTCTTAGCATGTGGGCTGCAGAAGTGAGTGCGGCCGTCCGACCTTAACGCAGCTCTAACCAGGAGGCACCTTGCAGAGGAGGAGCACTAAAGTTGCCCTCGACATCCTGGTGGCTGTCTGTCACCCTGGGCTCCCTCTTGCAGTGAGCTGGTTTCACCATCCTAGGGCAAGGAGGGATCCCTCCAGGATGCTCCTTGGAATTTTCGTGGTCATTTTACTTTTCTAAAACATCTTACAGTCTGGTCCTTGACCTCCCACAGCGACATGGGCTTCACTCTCTGGGTCTGCTCCATTCAGTCTGCCTACTCCTTCTTTATAATGTAGGAAAGATAAAGCTCTCTGCCTCGAAGGCTGTCCCTGTGTGCCTCCTCTTGTCATTTCTAGGCATCCCCTCCTCCTGGTATAGATGCCCTGGCTGTGGCCTGGTCTCCGTGGTTCCCACTGCTTGATCTTGGCCCATCCAGCCCCATCCTCCGGCTGATTCCTGATGGTCACTCCTTGGCAATAGAACTGGCCCTTCAGGCCGCCACCCAAGGGTTCATGGAGCAGCTTTTCCCAGAGGGGCAATTGTTAAGGCAAACAACACTTCCATTATAGCATGGATCCCAGTTTCATTTCAAATTTGCAGGAAGGGGCCGGCAAGATAGCTCAGGGGTCTAAAGCACCTGCTTAGGCGAGCTTAGGCAGACACCGGGTTACTGAGATTGGATCCCCAGCACCACATTGTTATGGGTCACTCAGCATAGGAACCATATCAGCCAGATAGAAATTTGCATAGAGCTTTTTATTTACTGAGCTCAGGTCCCTCGGCCATTTCTCACACAGGAGAAGACCCGCAAATTGAACAGAGGTAGCGGGGGTGGGGGGTTGGGGGCTATTTATAACAGAAATCACATCCAGTGTGGTAATCGAGTTTGTTATCTAGTACAGAACAACAGAAAACTACATTTGGCACAGCTGCAAATTCTTCGTAACTAAAGGGTCTTGCACAGTTTATTGATAAGCGCATGCTTCTATAAAATACATCTTAAGCTGACTATATTTACAGGAGACTGTTAGGGAGGGAGCTTGTTTCATCTTGCTGACTTGACAACAAACAGTTATCCACTGGTAGACCATCTGGAGTAGGGAGTGAGAACTCATTCCTTAAAGTAGACAACAGGAAGCACAAAGTTTTTCCAGTAATTTCCCGCAGCTAAAACAAAAGGTTCAGTTAACCCATTACTTACATGCCCCGAGGGCCACATCCCACATCCTGAGGGTGGGCGGGCTGAGCCATCCCCCCTCCCAAAAAAAATCTGTAGGAAGGGACTGCAAAAGAAAAGAGAGGAAGGACATTGATTTCAAAAACAATTTTTGGATGGGGTTTTATGGGCAGACAAATGAATGTCTATAATAGCTCCATCTGACCGAAACTTGCTAACGTGGAAACTCTCAGTCCACTGGGTGTGGCCAGTGACAGAATACCGCAGGCTGGGTACATTCTGAAGAAAAGAAATTTATTTTGCCTCCTGGTACAAGGCCAAGCAGACCATTTGTGGATGGCCCACTTGCTGACAGAACCCCAAGAGACACAGGGTGTCAGACAGTGAGAGACCAGAAGAGAGTCCTCTGGTCCTTGTTCTCATAAAGCCACCGGAGTCCAGTCACAGGCGCTGTACTCTGATGACCTTGTCTTACCTGATGGCCTTCCAAAGGCCTCACATGAAACACCATAGTTGAACTTCCTCCCTCGTGACCTCTTATGAGGAGAATTAAGTACCAACATTTGTTTTGGAGGGGACAAAGCCCACAGTAGAAATGTCATACAGGTTCCACAAGGCAGCCTCCAGCCTGTGAAATGCACAACAGAGAGTTAAATTTTTCACTTAATCAATGAACATGTATACATTTTTTTTTTTTTTTTTTTTTTTTTCTGGAACTGGGGATTGAACTCAGGCCCTTGCGCTTGCCAGGGAAGCGTTTATTCCACTAAGTCATCTCCCCAGCCCCATGTATACATTTAAAAATGATTCACTCTTCAACTCTTCCCACGTACTATTTTCCATTGCCTCCGCCTAGAGGAGAGGAATGTTCTGGAAAGACGGAAGAGGAGGGGTCAAGAGGAACACATGGCACCCATTGTTGTCCCTAAGAGCGGATGGGGAGTTGGTGGAGCACCTAGGATCAAGCTGCTCAACCCTGGTGGGAGGCTGGTAGGTGTGCATGGGTGACACACTGGGGACAGGGCCTCCCAGCACCCTCACTGCACAGTACCAGAGGAGGCTCTGTGGGCAGAGGGCAGCACCCGGGTGGCAGTCCAGACTGCTGGCACCTCAAGTCCCCTCCAGAAAGAGCCAACTGACACCTCCAGAGGCATTGATTTTGGGGGTCCCTCTGCATTATCACACACCCTTCCCCCCCTTACAAAGATGGGGCACCCTGGAAGTCACGAGTGTATTCAGCCCCAGCACCTGGCCCCTGGGGACAGTCACAAAATAATTCTTTTTTGAAGTAGCACCTCCCTTAACATCCTGTTGATAAGTCTTTCTGACATGATGTTTTTTTTTTTTTTTTTTAATAAAAAGCTGCTCATTGGATTGTCTGATTCTTAAATTGGCATATACAAGCCTTCTCCAGTTCAGAAAAAAATCTAAAGGTATTAAAGAGGAAAGGTGAAAACCACCGGAAACCCCATCCCACCCCAGCACCTGGGGGCAGTCACAAAATGATTTTTTTTTTTTAAGCAGTACCTCCCTTGACATCCTGTTGATAAGCCTTTCTGACATGATTTTCCCACGAAAGTTAATTAAAAACCAAAAGGGTAAAAAACAAAAACCCCAGCAAGTTTTTGAGCCCCTGTGGCAGGGAGGCCTGACCTCACGGAGCCTTGCCGCAGGGGCGTGTCTCCCCCCAGGGACTTGCCCGAGGCGCCAGGTGGCCGGGACTCGAACCTGCTGGTTAACCGCGCGCGGGCCGCCCGTCTCCCCGTTTGTGACCCGGGGCAGGGAGGTGGCAGCGGCAAGGGCTCCCGCTTTCTCGGGCCAACGCTGCTCTATTCTGCTCCGTGTAACCGGACGAGGTTCTTGGCCACTCAGGATCTCCTCTTCCTCCCGGGTGAAAGATGCTAGGAGAAGCGGAGGAGGGGCAGAGCCCCGGGCGACAGCTGGCCGAGCTACCTGCCTGGAGCGCAGCCGCGTCCACTCCTTGGTCTTTGCTGCCCCCTGGTGGCCTAAGCTGGCCACCGCGGCCTTCATCCCAGTGGCCCCAAGTCCAGACGACGGCCTGGGAGACCCTGTGCACCTGGTCCCACCTCTGCTTTCTCTGACCCGTTCTCCGCCACCCTTCCAGGCCGCCACCATGCAGCCTCTTCATGCTTACACCCGCATATGGCAGTCACAGTCGTATCTGTCTCAAGCACCCACCGTGCCGCTGCACATGAGCCTCTAGAACGCTGTCTGCACGGAGCACACTTTCAAAGCACCTGCCTACGCCGTTCATCTGATCGGTGGGCGGTGGGGGAGGTGTATCTAAACCACAATTAAAGGAAATAACGACATTCTCCATTTAATGTCACTTTACTGTAAAAGGAGAGGTTATTGTAAAAAGGACAGAGCAGAACAAAACAAGACATTCAAGGCAAGACTTCCGATGGCCTTGTCCCTTGTCCCTCGGATCCCCCCATTCCCACCCCGCACCCTTGCACCTGGGCCAGCTGTGTGCAGTGAAAGCCTGCGGACCTGCAGCTTCGCACCTGCCATCTGTCACTCCGGAGTCACCCACAGGAGCCGTAGGGAGCGGGGCCCGGGCCCCGAGGGTAACCACAGTCACAGACCTGCTGGGCCCTTGCACGAAGCAGCGCAGCGTTCGCAGGCCACCTGCACAGGTCTTCCTGCGCTTGTAGCGCCTGCCTCAAGGGAAATGTTATGCGACTGGTCATCACACTACATTATTTAGAGAATCGCGCGAGGAACAGAGGTCTTCCATAGCCGGTTCAGGCGCATTTGATAAAACATATATTTTTTCAAACAGTGCTTGGCTGAATCCAAGGATGTGGAAGCTGCAGCATCAAACCAAGCACAGGGAAGAGGCAATCAGGAGAATGACCCCAGCTCCTCCCCCCACCCCCAGCTGGTTGCTTCCCACCCTGGGCGCTTCCTCCAGGACAGGTCCCAGGGTGCTCTCTGCCTCAGGCTACTGAGCCAACGCCATGACTGCAGCTTCCCAGCACCCATGCACCCGGGAGCCCAGCACAGCTGTAGACTAGTCTCTGACTCTGGCTGCTCACCTTTCCCAGCCGCACTCCACAGGATCCCACCCAGAAAGCATTATTTCCAGACAGCAAATTCAACTTGATTTACATGCCATAGCTAACCTGTCCATCTGTCCTCTCTGGAGTGGACACATTGGCACCTCTCCTTACTCCAAGAAAGCCCCACGAGAAGGCACCTTGGTCATCTCCTTTCAGCTTTGATTTGATGCCTGGTGCTTCAGCATCCTTCTTGTGACCATGAAGGGAGAAAAACACTGTCCAGGAAATGGCATCGTGAATATAGCAGAGTGGAAGGAGAGCCACCTGGGCCCTTGAATACATCACCCAATGGTCAAAACCCTCTCTGAGTTAAATAAAATGTGAGTGTCCTTTTTTAAACCACTGTGGAATTCTTTCGCAGTCATAAAACAGTTTGGAACATTGTAGTAGATAATGAATCTCTGAAGGTGTTTACCTGAGAGAACAGAGGCTGTGGGTGGAATAAAGATTGCCAGTCCTGGGGTGGAGAACCTATCCAGGATTTTCTGGATGGAGTGGCATAATCCCAAGAATCTTTTAACGAAAGAGGGGTGCCAGGAATTAGAATGTGAACCACCACGTTTCTGGTTTTGGAGATGGAGAAGGTGGCCAGAAGCCAAGGGACGCAAGTGACCACAAGAAGTGAGGAGTCACAGAGCAGACTCTGCAGAGGGACCGATTCCTGCTGAATCTTGGGTTTTTAGCTCAGTGAGACCAGTTTCAGAATTCTGACCGCCCTGATTATAAGATAAGAAATTTCTATTTTCATTTTGTTGTGTGTTTCTAGTACTGGGGATTGAACCCAGGGCCTTGACATTGGACTATGTCTTCCATGCTTTTGGTTTTTCGTTTGGAGACAGGATCTCACCAAGTTACCCAGGCTGAGCAAGAACTTGCTCTCCTCCTGCCTTGGCTTCCCTAAGGCAGAAAGAACAGTGCCCCCCACACCCAGCAGCAATTTCTTTGTAAGTTGCTAGGTTTGTGGGAGGGAGTGTGGTCCAGCCTTAGCAGAACTCCACTGTGCTGACAGTCGCTCCTGACCCTGGGCTCTGGACAGGGCCCTGCCTGGAGGCCCGCTGCCCCCCATTCTGCTCACTTCTAGAGAGGTCTGCCTGTCTTGGTCTCCGTGTCCTCCTCACTAAGGTGCTACAGGCCAGGACAGCAGCAGGAGTGTTGATGGCCTTGGTGTGCTGAGCTCCAAAGCCCCATTTAAGAGTCTTCCTTGTCTGTGCTCTGCCAGTGGAGGGGACTGGAGTTCTAGGGCCTCACCTTCTGCTCCTGTTGAGGGGCCCGGAGCTGGAGGAGGTCGCAGTCCCTGACCACCCAGTGTGTACTTCAGGTGCCAGAATCCGCGTCGTCTGGTTCCTGCCTCAACCCCTTGCCTCCCCGACAAACCTCCACCCCCACTGCCCCACGGCTCACAAGGTCCCTGCCCGTGAAACTGTGTTCTCTCTGCTCTGGGGTGATGGACGGGCAGACAGACCCAGGTCTCTGAGACACCCTGTCCCCTCTGCAATGCCACGGTCTCCACAGGGTGCGAGGGTCTGCCTCGCTCCGCTGTTGCATCAGCCTTCTTTTCCCCTTCTCCTCCTGGTTTATTTATTTATGTATTTATGTATTTATGTATTTATTTTTGCGGAACCGGGGATTGAACTCAGGCCCTTGTGCTTGCCAGGGAAGCACTCATTCCACTGAGCCACCTCCCCGGCCCCATATGTATTTATTTTTGGTGGATTCCGGGATTGAACTGAGGCACTACATGCTTGCCAAGCAAGTGCTTATTCTACTGAGCCATCTCCCTGGCCCCCTCTCTTTCCGATTCTGTCTCCTCCTCTGTTCTTTTTTCCTCTTTCACTCTTTCTCTTCCTTTCCTCTCCTTTCTTTTTCTCCTCTCTCCTCCTCCGCTTTGGTCTCCTGTTCCTTCATCCCCACTGGGTTCCCTCGCTCCTTCCTGAATCCAGCCCAAGTTTCTGGGACACCGGGCGCAGAGCTCAGCCGAGCCAGGCAGGGCCTTTGCAGCCCGCCGCCGGCAGCATCTCACCTCAGGCTACGGTGCCCTTGCTCAGCGAACGCCTTTTGCTTGCACACCTAAGTGGGTGGGTGAATGGGGCCTTCTTGGCGGCTCGCCCCACACATTCCGCTGCCCTGGCGACCCTGGAGCCCCATGGCACACGCGGACGGAAGTGCCCGAGCCCAGGGTCCCCGGCAGTCTGGGCGGATGCGCACTGTGGCCGGCAGTCAGTCCTGCTTCTCTCTGAGCAGCTCTGCTCTCGGGCAGCTGGGTTCACCATGGCGCGGTTCTGTCCTTGCTGCTGTGTGGGGCAGTGGAGGGGCTGAGGGTGGGGAGCAGAGGGAGTGGGGGGTGGGGGTGCAGAACAGATCTGATAAGCAGTAGGTGCTCAATAAATGCTTCTCGGGGAGTGGATCTCCCCAGGGTACATCCAGATGGCACACTATGTTCATCTAGAGCTTCCCCCTCTGGCTCCAGGCCTGGGTGCTAAAGCCATGTCTGTCTGTCTGTCTGTCTGTCTGTCTGTCCTGTGACCTTTCTCTTCAGCTCCTCTGCACAGCCTGGTCAGCCTCCTCCAGTCACCAGAGTTACGCTAACTAACTGCCTCTTGGTCTCTGTGACCAGGGCCCTCCCCTGCTTCCGCAGGTCTGGGTGCCCAAGGTGACTGTGGCCGGCACGTGGCAGGATGTCAGCAGCATCCCAGAAGGTTCCCTTTCTAGACCTCTTCCCTCGGGTCGCTGTCTCAGCTTTGGTTTCCTCCAGCCTGTTTCGCAGTTCCCTTCTACTCAAGGTGAAGGATGGTGGTTTCCCACTTGTGGTGGGAGAGGATTTCTTGAAAATAAAGTCAGTGACATAAAACAAGTAAGCCAGTAGGAGAAAATGATACAAATATGGCAGAAATATTGCGGTCGGGACCAGGAAGTGTCAGGGACACCCATCCCCAGGCCTCTGTCTCTGCCCAGGCCCTGGCTTGGCATCTCTTCAGGTGCCAGGATGCCTGACCCACAGGCCCAGACTCTTGCAATCTCCACCTTCCTCCCAGCACCCTCCCCATTTCAGGAGAGGTAGGGGCTCATTTTCCTGCAGCCTCCTGGGCACCTGGCGCAGGCTTGGCCAATCACAGCCCTCCTTTCCTATCCTGCATGATGATTGGTTTAGGGATGGTATCGGGATAAAACTGACCACGGACAGTCTTTCTCCATCCCGTTGCTAGAAGCTGTAGAAGGATGTTCTCCTCCCTTCTTGCTGGGCAAACCGCGCATGATCGGCCTGGACTTCTGAGACCCGCCTGCCCGCCACGCCCACACACGTTTTGCTCCCACTGAGGTTCATGAAGTCTGCTTCGGAATGACAAAGAAGCCAGCCCAGAAGCAAGCAGAGCCTTCAAACAACAAGATCACTTGAGTGCCCTGATCCATCCATGCCTGAAACCACTCTCTAAGCTTTTTATTTTTTAAAAAAATGAGCCCAAGGACAGGTGAGATAAGTGCCTGCTTAAGTAAGCTCAGGGATCGGGGTTCAATCCCCAGCACCACTGCATGGGTCTCACCCCCAGGCGCTCTGAGCAGGCCATGAGTCTGAGTGTGGTAGCGTCCCAGACCTGGGGAGGCTGAAAACAGGAGGATCACTATGAGTCCGAATGGCATTGTGAGACCCTGTACCAAATACATAAATAAAATTTTTAAATGAGCCCCAAAAGCCCATTTTTACTTTTTAATTTTTTTAATTATTCTTATTTTATTTTATTGTCTTTTTTTGAGACAGTGTTTCACTATGCAGCTTATGTTGCCTTGAACACACTTGGTAGCCCAAGCTGGTCATAGAACTTGCAAATAATCCTTCTGCTTCAGCCTCCCAAGTGCTGGGATTACAGTAGTGTGCTACCATGCCCAACTGAAAAATCCCTTTTTTTTTTTTCTATTTTTTTGGTTCAGGGTCTCACTATGCACGCAGCCCACATTCATAGTGATCTTCCTGCTTTTTGCCTCCCATGTGCTGGGATTACAGGCATGCGCCACCGTGAAAAATCCCATTTTAAAAAAGCCAATTCTATCCTTTGCAACCTCAGGTTTCCTTGTTGAAACGTTAAGCATATTTGGGGGATAAAAATTTGTACAATGTAAAACCATGTTAGCCATTAAGAATATATACTGTAAGGGGCCAGGGAGATGGCTCAATGGAATAAACCCTCCCTGGCAAACTCAAAGGCCTAAATTCAATCCCCAGTTCCGCAAAAAAAAAAAAAAAAAAAAAAAAAAAAAAAAAAAAAAAAAAAAAAAAAAAAAAAAAAAAAAAAAAAAAAAAAAAAAAAAAATCTAGGGCTGGGGAGATAGCTGGGCAGTCTAAGTGCCTGCCTGGCGAGCACAAGGACCTGGATTTGATCCCCAGTACCACATGCCATGTGGACCCTGAACCCAGGGCGCTCTATGTCAGCCACCGAGACTGGGTGTGGTGGTACACACCTGTAATCCCAGCACTGGGAAGGCTGAGACAGGAGGATCACTACGAGTTTGAGTTCCATAGTGAGACCTTGTACCAAATAAATAAGTAAAAGATAATAGGATCCAGTGGGTTTCAGCATGTGCAACTTTGTTTCATGTATGCACTGTGTAGTCTCAGAACGTTTCCACCACCGCCTCCCCTCAAAAAAAAAAAACAGTTCCTGTGGCCCTGACAACCCCACGGGCTTTTCCTTTCCAGCCCCGACTGCAGTCCAGTATCTTTCTTCATCACACCCCACTTCATCACCTACTCTCACCCTGAATTTGTCTGTTTTATAATGAATAAAGTAATGCCCCGCCGATGCGGAGAATCACTGGCTCATGCCCAGCCCCTTCTAGACTTCTGGGTAGCAGGGATTTATTCCTTCTTGAGCCCTAATCCCAGCTCAGGGCCTGGCCTGGGGAAGGTGCTCTGTGAAGCAAAACCAGAGCAGTGCGTGAGGACTGCTTTCGAACACGTCAGTCCCGGCAAACCAGGGTGGAGAGACTCGGTGTTTGTTGACTGGCTGACTGACATCCTCCTCACTGGCTCCAGCAGACAATATCTTGAGTTTGCCTGTGAAGGGTAGGCTGGGGTTGCCGGGCACCCCCCAGGTTTCCCCAAGCTGCACCTCCTTCAGTGGCTCAGAGGTGTGAGGGAGGGGGCGAACTCACTTCTCTCTCCCCTCCCTGTTCATCGGGCCGACTGCACTGAACACCCAATGAAACCCTCGGGGGTCCTGGAGCGGTGCTTCTGCATCCCTTGGCACACGACACTGGCTCCTTCGCATCTGCAGCCAGGAAGCTGGGCCGGGTCCACCAAGCTGCAGGGCTGCAGACTCGGACACCCGTGCTTCCTGGTTTCCCCTCCTCACCCCACCGTGGTTCAGCCTGGACACGCGGTCTCCGAGAGCTGCCTCTCTTTCTGGCTGCCTGCAGGCCTGCAGCAGCAGCACAGAAGTCCTGGACCCCTCAAGAGCTCCCTGCTGTGCACTAAGTACGGCTCAGTTAGGGGAAGAGTAAATCAGATGCTCTGGGAGGCTGAGGCAAGAGGGTTGCGAGGCTGAGCCCAGCTCAGGCAACTTAGTGGTGGGTTCACTCCTGGAGGGGGGAGCCACAGCGCCCACCAGAGGGGAAACCGGCAGCGAGTCTCGCCTGGGGGCCTTCTAACCTGCACTCCGTCCTGTCCCATTCTCTCTGTGCTGTGGGCATGTCTGGCCTGCCCTGTCCCCCCAGAACTGGCCCTTCTGGGCTGCGGGCTCCGGATGTCATGCTAGACATGGATGGTGGCGCTGTGCTCACACCAGGAGTGCTGACTGGTAGCTTCCCAGTGCACCACCAGGGTGACTCGGGTGCACAAGGTCAGATATTTTCTCAGCACTAGGTTTTGCTTCAGCAGCTTTGTCCACCTAGGTCAGTCTGTCCTGGTGACCTCTGACCTTTTGAAGGACAAGGCCTGTTCTCACCTCCCCCGCCCCCACACCCACCCCAGGGGGAGAGCAGCCACTGTCAGTAAATGCTTATTGACTGACCGTTGGACGGCTCTCAGTAAATATTTTTGTGAGAGTCTGACCTTTCTGGGTGTGGGGAAACCACGGCCGTCTGAACTTTCAGTAAAGCACAGACTCTTTGAGGAAGAGCATCTTGGCAGGAACTCGCCACAGCTGCCTGGAAGCAGAGTCACTGAGGCCCAGCCTCCCCAAGAGATAGTTTCAGGGGACCCGGGAAGGATAGCGGAAGGCTTGAGTATGCGCGCCCACGCGCACGCGCACAGGAGCACACGTGGGGGTGGACTCCTCATGGGTGCTGACGGAGGAACAGGGTCCTCCAGCAATGCAGGGAGCTGAAGAGGGTGCTGGTGTCTGGACCCTGCGGCTCTCCCGCCTGTCAAGGGCTGTGCTGAAGCGCTCTTTTGGCTTCTATGGAGGAAGGGCCACGCTGGCACATGTGAGGAGGCAGGGCTGTGTATTCACAGCCCCCTAATGAATGACACAACCAGCCGTGCATCCGCCATGGGGGAAGTGGCCCATGACGGGGGCTTCCTATCTCACCTGGCACCACACACTGGGTCACACCCTGCTCTCCTACCTCTCTACCCCCAGCTCCTCGCACAGTGCCTGGCTCACTGCAAGCGTGAGTGTGTATGTGCGTGCCTGTACATGTGTGAGCACTTGAAGACAGGGTTCCACATGCTTTCACATGTGTGTGTGTGTGTGCACGCATGCTCAGAGTGAGCCCACACAAGCGAGAGCCAGGTCCTGGCTGGCCTGTTACCCACACAGATGAAGCTCCTGCCATGTGGGACCCTGTCCCTTGTGCCTGCATTCTGTAGGCACAGGGGTCCAGGAGCTAGCTGGCAGTCCCTGTGCTGATTTGGGCAGACACGGACCTGAGATCTGTAGACACACACAGGGGCTCACGGGGGCGTCTGGGAGAAAGAGCTCAGTGTAACAGTTCACAGCTCAGCTCTGGAGCGAAACCATGTGCTTCAAATACCCGTTTCATATCCTCTTATCCGTGTGACCATGAACATGTTACTTCATTTCCTCGTCCTGGCTTCTTCCTCTGTGAGACGGGCCAGTACCACAGTGCTGGAGCTCTGAGTGACACTGGCATCCCAGGTACAGTAAGTGCTCAACACACAGCTCCTGGCTACTGTCTCTTATCTGTATGCTGTGGACGCTGTGCATGCACATCTGGGTCCCCACCATGCCCCAACATGCCCCAGCAGGCCCCACTACTGAAGTTCCAGGGACAGCGGCCCTGTTGCTGATGGGCACAGGTTCCAGGGTGTGTCTCAGCATTCTGGATACTGGGGCTCCTGGTTGGAGGTGACTGGGGCTGTCCATCCCCTCATGAAGCTCTCCGCTCGGAGCATCACACCACTCCCCTTCTCGCCCAGCACTGTTCTTCCTGCTGCTCGCTGGGAACTCGGTCTCACCTGGGTCCTCATGCACACAACCTCCTACTGTGACTGGCCAGTCCCTGCACTGCCAGCTCAAAGGAGCAGGAAGGGTGAGCAGCCAGCTCAAGGCAGAAGTGGTCCCTTCCTGCATACCCATGGCATGTCCAGGTGGGCATGTGCCAGCGCCCGGCAGAGCTCTGTCAGGCTGGATTCTTACAAATGCCCATAAAACCAAAAGGGCCCAGTGCTGTGGAGGGCCCAGCAAGAGCTGGCTGCCTGGGCGGAAGACACACTGCCTCAGCAAGCCTAGAGCAGCCGGCGGCCCCGAGGTGGGTAATCCCAGAGCACCCAGACCTGAGAAAAGCCTGGGGGATGGGAAGTGAGCCCAGGGTTCATCTGGTCCAGAGACTTCACTCACCCCCCACACACACACACACACTCACACAGACCAGCACGGCTCCAGCATGGTTCCGGGTGGGTGACCAGATGTGCAGACTGAGGCTTAATTGACTTCCTCGTGAGCACAAAGCAGAAAGTCTTCGAACCTGCTGATGTGCTAGGGAAAAGGAAAACAGCTGAGATCCTGCTGTTTACCTGGACAAGTGCCACAGATGGGGAAGACAGCTGGGTCCTGAGCAGCTCTAATGGCCCTACCTGCATCTGAGTGAATAAAGCCATGGTGCGCCACCATAGGGGTTATTTGTCAAAGGGAGACACGAGTCCCCAGGGTCCACACCTTGGCCATTCTGGGTCTTGGTTCATCTTCATTGCCCCTCTGTCAGGCACAAGCTCACAGCCTGGCTTCTGCAGTCCTAGGAGTCCTAACAGGGGTGGCAGCTGCCTCCCTGCAGGGCCTTGCTCAGGTGTCCAGGCAAGCACAGTGCAGCGTGGCTGTGACACTGTGGGGTAGCAGAGCAGATGCAGATCCTCTGGACTGGGGTATCAGGGAAGCCTCGAGCAGAAGGTGACACCTAAGCTGAAATCTGGGGACTAGGAGCTAAACAAGGCTCCAAGGGGTGACATGAGAAGGGGGCCTGGGTGGCAGCAGCCTATGCTGGCCAGAGCGCAGGGGACCAGTTGGGGAGGCAGAGGGATGCTGGCGGGAGCAGCAAAGGCCCCTGGGCTGGCTCTGCACCTGTAGGCCAAGGGCTCTGGGTCCTGGGAAGAGTCTAAAGTGGGGTGCGGATGGCACGGGCCTTGCCCGCCAGTCAGTGCCTCCACAGATGCTCAGACAGCACCCTCTGGGCTGGCGCTGAAGGACAGCATTGTCCACAGAGGACAGCACACAGGTTTTGGCAGGAAGGAGCTGGAGCCCCAGAGATGCAAGAAGGATCCCATAGCGGAAGGACGGTGGCCCAGGGCTGCTAGAGCAGGCAGGCAAGGGAGGGGCCAGCATGGAGTTGGCCAGGTGAGGGCCCAGGAGCAGGGATAATGGACCTCAGGCAGAGTAAAGTAAGGGATTCAGACACCTGGAGGGAGGGGAAAGGTGAGCACTGGACAGGGAGGAAGAACAGTGGAAGGCCATGGAAGAAGCCCTCAGGGCACTCATGCACTTGGAGCAGAGGATGCAGGGCGAGAGGAGGGGGACCCAGCCACGGTCTGCTCTACAGATGAAGTTAAGATTTGGAGACCCTGAGTATGGGGGTGTGGAAGAGACACAAGTTCTGCTCTAAAGTGATGGCTCTTTTGAGTGCAGTGAGGCATGCCTATAATCCCAGCTGCTAGGGAAGCTGAGGCAAGAGGGTTGGAAGTCTGAGGCCAGCTTGAGCTGTAGACAAAGATGCAGTGGCCAAAAAAAACGAAAGCTGCTAAGTAAATAATGAACTGATCGTCGGGCTGAAGTGAGAACTGAGTGTTTTAGTGGGGGAAGTGTGGAAACTCCAGTAACTGTACTATGGCCATATTGGGGGTCTGGCCCCACACAGGCCACCCCTGGCGTGGCTCCTGGGGTGGTGGCACTGCGATGACCGACTCTTGGCTGAGCTCCAGCGGCCAGCGGTACAGAGACAGCCCTCCAGGACTCCATCAAAGCAGCAGTTGGGACCCCCAGGGACACTAGGCAATGTTCGGGGCTGCTTTCAGGTGTCACAACGTGGTTGGGGGATGGGCTGGGTGAGGACCTGGATGCCGCACCGCCCCCTGGCAGGGCGCATGTGCCCGCCCGAGCGCGCATTTGCCTGGCAGAAGCCAGACTGTGCGTGTGCTCTGGGCACCTGCATGCGCTCCAGCCTGCTGCCTCCTCTGCTGCCGGCAGCTGGCAGAGCCCTCCCTAGGCTTGAGTGGCCGCGCTCTGAAAAGGAAACAGGCCATGCCAAGGCGGTGACAGGGGCAGGCCGTGGGGCGGCAGTTCCCCCTGAGACGCTCCTTCCCGGAACACTGAACTTGCCTTACTCTGCCACCTCGTCTCCTTTTCAGTCAACCCTGCCCCACTCTGCAGTGGGTCTTGGGGGGCCTCTGGGCTCCAAGCCCGCCGCGGGGCCCTGTAGTCTGATCTCCCCTTCCCCTCCAGAGCCATCCACAGCTCCCACCTGCCAGGGGATGGATCCCAGCCCTGAGCCTTGTAGCAGCCCCTCGGGGCTCCAGGCTCCCCACTTCCCCTGGTTCGCAGCCACCTGGCCCTCTCCACCCACGTCAGGCCCCATCATTCCCCGAAGGGGCGGTGCCGTCTCGCCCCCGCAGCTCCAGCTCACCAGAGAACCGGCTCTGTCTCTCTGCCAGTTCTCTGTGGCACGCTTCCTTCCTCTTTCAGTAGCTCTGATCTTTATTATTTCCCTTCTCTTTCTTTCCCCGGGACCATATTTTGCTGTCGTTTTCTAACATTCTGAAAAGGATGCTTGAGGATGTTTCTTCTTAGTTTTTCGTCTTTTCTGGTGCCTGGGTTCTAAGGCGATCAGTTTCCCTCTGAGCATGGCTTTGCCTGCAGCTCACCTGGTTGGGCAGGCTTTTCTTTTTTCCTATCCTGTCATTCACTGTTTCCTCTTGTGATTGTCCCTTAGGTGAAGTAGTGGCATTTCTTGGTTGACAGTGTTCTGAACATTGGGGGACACTGGCCTCTACCTTATCCTCCCGAGAAACTGCTGCTCATCCTTCCATGCAGTAGTAAGGGACCCTGGGGCCTGCAGCCGTCCTGGGCCCTGCCCCCATACCACTGTGGAATAATTAGTGCTCACTCCCTTCTGTTTCCCTCGCTTATCATAAAACCTTATTCTAGCGTGTTTAAGTCACACACCTATCACAATCCTTCCAGTTTCAGGTGAAGGAAATCTCTTAAAACAAAGTAGCTGGAGCCAAAAGGAAGTTTATTGTCTCCTTTAACTAAAAAATCCTGGCTTTCACACACAGTCAGATTGGAGTTTGATTCCTGAAAACCCAAGTCATCTCTGGGCCCTCTGCTCCATGGGGTCTCCGTGGTAAGGCAGGTTCTCATACTGTGTCCGCCAGAGATACCGGCTCTGGTGCCGGTACCCCGTCATTCCCTCAAAGGTCATGTGGAGTCACGTTGATTCCAACCAAATCACCTGATATGGCCTGGGGAATCCAGCCTGTGCTCCCCCGGGGAAAGGAACAGGCGTGGAAAGGCGACAGCTTAGAAAAAGTCAGGGTACAGTTCATAGGGGCAAGACACAACAACAGCCTGCCAAGCCTGCTGGCGCACACCAGGAACCCCAGCACTCGGGAGAAGAAGAAGGACTCACACAAGTTTGAAGCCTGCCTGGGCTGCCTCACAAGACCATCTCACACAAGCAAAAACACCAACAGGGAAAGCAAAACAGAAGGGCAATAAGGTGGAGTATCTCCTATTTAAAACGCTTGAGACCAGTAATGTTTCAGATTTCAGATTTTTTAAGAATTATAGACTATTTCTAAGAGGATAATGGGATATCTTGGTGGTGAGACACAGATCTGTCTCGGTTACTCTTCTGTCATTGCTGGGACAAAATACCCAACACCCAAAATACCCAACACAGTTAGTGGAGCTTTAAGGTCATACTTGGCTGGCTCCAAGGCAGAGTGGCACATGGCAGAGGGCAGCAGTTCATGGCGGAGGAAGACAGCAAAGAGCAAAGTGAGGCGCAATAGCTGAGGCAGCTAGCCAGCCTCTCTCCCCTCCCTCCTTACATTGCATTCAGGCTGCCTGGTCCAGGGCAGGTGCAGCACTCACACCCATAATCCCAGCATTAGATGAGGCATTAATACAAACTCTAGAAGGCGCCTCATGACCTACATGAGGCTTTAGGGGGACACCTAGACAAAAGCCATAACATCCCAGCCCTGTCCCCACAAAGACTCACACTCATCCCTCTATGCAAGAGCCATCTAAGTCTCTCTCTAAGAGTTGCCCAAGTCCTAACAGTTTGAGCATGGCTGAAAAGTCCAAGTCCCAAGCTGCCAGGATCTAAGGCAAACTCTTAGCTGTGAGCTGCTGTACAAATGGAAAGTTAAACACTTCCAACATTCAATGATACAAGAAAAGCATTACCATTCTAAAAGGTACAGACAGCAGGATGCCCAAGCATTGGGACTAAAGCAAGCCTAAATCCAGAAGGACAAACATTAAGTCCTGTAGTTCCATGTGGAACATCCGAAGCAATCTCTGGCAAACTGTGAGCTCTGTGTGGCTCCGCCCTTCTGAGACCTGAGTGCAAAATCCATTTATTTATTTATTTTTATTTTAGGGAAAGGTCACAGGGTATTCAAGGTCTCACTACTAGATCAGACTCGTAGTGATCCACCTGTTTACAGCCTCCCAAGAGCTGGGACTACAGGCACACGCCGCCATGCCCATTCTCAATTGCCATCTCAGCACACCCCATGGACAGGGCCGGCACAGCAGGCCTGGGGATTGAACCCCCGGCCCGTGTACCTGTTTGCAGGTGCTTTAATCCACTGAGCTATTTGGCTGGCTCTCATTTGCATTTTATATTTACCTTACACACACAGCCTAAAGATGATAATATGCAGTATTTTTACTATGCCCATTTTTCTTTATTTTGTTTCAGGGTCTAGACCCAAAAACTTTGCATTAAGCTACATCCTTAACCTTTAATTTTTTTTTTTTTTTAATTTTGGGACAGGGTCTCACTGAGTTGCTAAATTGCCCAGAATGAGCAGGAGCTTGTGCCCTTTCACCCCAGCCACCCGGCAGGCTGGGGTTACAGGCCCGCACCACCACCCACAGTTGCCAACACACCTGCATTTTCACCGCAACCCATGCCATGAGGCCAGGCGTAGAATTCTCCACTCAAGGGCACCATATTGGTGCTCAAAAAATTTCAGCCCCTGGAGCACTTCAGATTTCAGATTCCTGATGCTCAGTTTGAAATACTACTATTAATGATACTTCCAGAAATACCAACAACCCTGACTCTGACCTACAGCACAGCCTGGATCCCTGCATGCTCCACACCAGCCTTCCACCAAACCTGAGCCCACCGAGAGGAAGAAGATCTGTTGTGTGAACTGAGAAGAATTGGAAGCAGAATAGAGGGAGGAGATCAGCAACTCATCTTAGACCCAAAGACCCTGCCATGTCCTCCGTGTGCCCCAACCTGGGAGGCCAGTCCCCCAGGCCAGCTCAGCCCGAGGCAGGAAGGTTGCACAGGTGCCCAGCTAGCAGAGCTGCTGCAGTAGGAGTCAGTTCCAGCCCACTCAGGCTGCCAGGACAGAAGGCAGCAGATCAGGGGCCTTCAGCCCCAGGCGTGCGTTCCTCACGGTTCTGGAGGCCAGGAAGTCCACTATCAGGTCCCAGCTGATGCAGTGGCTGGAGAGGCCCCCCCCCAGCCTAAGGCCACCGTGGTGTGCTGGCTGTGACAGGGTCCGAGAGTAAGCCCCCAGGCTGGGGTCACTTCTAGTAAGGACACTCACTGTCTCAGCTCAGAGCCCAAGCTCCTGAGTAAACAGGACCTCCATTTCTTCCTTGGGGGCTTTATCTCCCCTACAGCCACTCTGGGCTGGAGTTAGGAGTCAGTCTAAGTTTTCACGTTCTCCACACTGAATGTGATGCCTGCCACCCACACCTTAAACATGGAGAGCTGCGTCTTGGCTTACAGTTTGCTGGGGAGTTGGTCCATGGTGAGCTGGGTGCAGGACAGGAAGAGCATGGTGGAAAAGGCTAGCTAAGGAAAGCCACTCAAGTCGTGGCAGTCAGGGGCACAGGGAGGAGGGAAGAGCATTTCCCAAATGTGTCATTTCCCACATGACGTTGCTTTAGTGGTTCTAATCTTCACACATGCATAACTGACTTCTTGAGCTTAACGAAAGGGCCCGGTTCATGTCCTAGGTCAGTGTCTTTGAAAATACCAAGACAAAGTCTCTGTACATTTTGACATGTTCCCTCCTTATTGTGCTCTTTCTCCAGCATGCTGATGTTTTGTGACTTTTTTATTTTTCTTTCCAAAATAGAGATGGCATCATGAAAATCCTCTGGTTTGACAAGTCATATATCGATGAGCAACCAAGAGGAGCACGAGGTATTAAAAAATTACAAAGAAAATTCCCCACCTCCCAGCAACAGCTCCATTAGCATTTGCAGCTGGGCTGTCTGGGCCCAGGACCTGGGCTCCCCACCTCCAGCTGTGGATTGTGTGTGTGTGTGGGGGATCGTTCACTCCTGCCCCCTGCTTACCTGAGTCGCCAAAGGTGTGTGCACAGGTGGTGGCGACAGTGCCTGTTCTGTTTCTGCAGACAGCTGTGAGCTTTGAGGCGCACAGCTGCAACAGTTGGGTTCTGTTTCCCTGCTGAGTCCTAATGAGTGCAGGTGCATCTGTCTGAGTTGGCTGCAGCTCCTAGAACAGAAAGCAGAGTCCACACAGCTTTACGACAGACGTCTGTGTCCACTTGGTTCTGAGACTGACCAAGGCCAGGGAGTCCCTGCCATCCTCTGGCGAGGCCCTCTCTCTCCCTGGCCCGCAGCTGGTAGCTTCTCATGCTGTTCACAGAGCCATCTTTCTTCCTCTTCTTGGTGGAAGGTCATAGACCTACAAGATTAGGGACCTAGCTTTTTTTTTTTTGTACAGAGATTGGAGTTTCTCAATGAGCTATATCCCCTCCCACCCATCTGTCCTGGTTACTTCTCCCTTGTTGCTGGGACAAAGTACCCAACACCCAAAATTAAGGAAGGAAAGATTTATTTAGCTCACAGCTGGTGGGGGTTTCAGTCCATACTCAGCTGGCTCCAGGGCAGAGCTGCACCTGGCACAGAGCAGCTATTCATGGTGGCGGAAAAACAGCAAGGGCAAAGAAGAGACAGCAGCACGTGCAGCAAGCTGGTCTCTCTCAACTCCTCACATTGCAATGCAGATCACCCACCCCAGGGCCAGGATGTAGCACTCACCCTTACAATCCCAGCACTGGATCAAGAATCAATCACAAACTCCAGAGGCCCTCCGATGACTGCATGAGGCGTTGGGGACAACTGTACACAAACCATAGCACCATCCCTTTTGGGGTTTTCTTTTATTTATCTGGAGACAGGTTGTTGCTAAATTGCCAAGTGGTCCAGTTGGGGCTTTAACCTGTGCTCCTTGTGCCTCAGGCTTACAGAGTGCTGGGATTGCAGGCAGGCACCATAATGCCCTGCTCTGGGCCTTTGCTCTTAACCTTACTTAACTTTGTCTCCTACAGGTTATCTCCAAATCCAGTCACAGTGGCTGGACAGGGCTCCATCTGTAGAAACAGAACAGTATTAGTATGTCTACGGGCTATTGTCCTTGCACACTAGAACCCTACACCCTCCTTTCTGTGACAACCATGGGGACTTGACAGCTCCCAAGGCCCAGGCCTGCTCCCTTTAGCCCCAGGGGCTTCCTTGTCCAGTGATTTCCAGCTCACTCAGGCAGAGCCACCCACCCACCGCAGTGTGGCATGCAGACTGGCTCCTGCCTCAGCCTAGGTCAGTCCCAACTACTGCCTGGGATGTTCCTGTTCGGGCTGTAATTCCTGGGCACCACCCCTTTCCTTGCAGAGCTGGTGAGATGCATGCAGGCCAGCTTTTCTCCCAGCTGCTACCTAGAAGAGGGCAGGAACCCTGGAGGGCAGAGAGGGAGCCCTAGATGCTCTGCGAGAAGCCCAAGGCCATTCCTACAGTAACTCCCTGACTCCGGAGCTCAGCTGCCTGCTGTGGCATTTCCCCATGGGGCTAAGCTCATATCAAACCTGGGCTGTCTCATGTGGACAGTGTTGGATTGGAGGATACTGTACAGCTATGGACATGAGCGAGAGGATGAGTTCAGAGCCGACTTGCTATTAGGCCTTGGGGCCTGGTTGGGGTGGTCACAGGGGCGGACCTGGAAGGGACGATCTCCCCCCTGCCTTTGTCACCTTCCCTCTGCTTCCAGGAGACCACCGCTGAACAGTTCTCCTCCCCCAGACCCTCCCTGCATGCCCTTTCTGCCTTGGAGCCAGCTGACTCTAGACTGAAACCTTTAAAAACCAGTAGTCCAAATACACTTCTCTGGCTCTCAGTTGTGGCTGTCATAAGGGCCGCAGAGGGACTGTGTCCCAGCTCTGAGAAAATGATGAGGACAGCTCGTTGGATCGGGTTGGCTACAACCACGCTGACACAATGATGCTCCTGACAGGCCCTGAGTGATGAGACATGCTAGGCTTCATGTGCAAGGACACCACGGAGATGGCCTCTGGCCGGCCTGGGAGCAGGCACACAGCAGCTCTCCAGCCAGCAGTCGGGGCTGTGTTCACGCCTGTGCCTGCATCCACATCCGTAGCTAAATCTGTGCCTGTTCAAATACAGCGTGTCGCAGACACCCAGGTGCAGATGTCACCCTTGTGGAGCAGCGTGGAGGGAGGAGGTCCAGGCTGAGCGGGCTCCGCAAGCCACCCAGGCCTCGGGATCCTCCTGTCCTGCTGCGCTCTGTCCCCATCTTATTGCCGCAGCCTGTGTTGGCCAAGGTGGTGGCCATGAGCCCTGGTTCAGGCGGCACGAGAGAGGAAGTGGGCTGAAGGAGAGGCACTGTACTGCCTTCCTTTATTTTATTTACTTATTTAGTATTTTAGAGAAGGGACTACAGGGTGTTCAGGATGTCACTACTAGATCAGACTGGTAGTGATCTGCCTGTTGACAGCCTCCCAAGAGCTGGGAATACAGGCATGTGCCACCAGGCCCAGTCTCAATTGCCCTGGGGGTAGGGCTCCTGCCCCTGCTTTAGGCACTTTAATCCACTGAGCTATTTGGCCAGCCCTTCCTTCATTTATTTTATGATTTATATTTGTTATTAGTGGCTTCAAACAGCCATCCAATGAGGATTTTTTTTTTCTTTTTCTTTCTTTTGGTGGAACCAGGGATTGACCTCAGGCCCTTGTGCTTGCTAGGCAAGCGTTTATTCTACTGAGCCATCTCCTGGGCTGCTGGTGAGGAATTTGAGCAGGCAGGGACAGTTGTCTCTGCTCCGCAGTGTCTAAAAAAATCAGCCATTTGACAGCGGAGGCTGATTCATTCCTTGCCTGGTACCTTGGCAAGGTGACTTGGGACAAGGACAGAAACTGCAGAACCCACCTGTGACCTGAACGTGGCCTCTCCATGCAGCTTGGCCTCCCCATAGCTCAGCAGTCCCAGGCTCCTAGCAATAGTCTTTTACCTTCTATTTATAAAAGACAAGACTGAGTATATAGCCCAGTGGCATGAACTCCTACCTGGCAAGTGCAAGGTCACAAGTTCGATCCCTTGTGCCAAAAAAAAAAAAAAGGTACTAAAATGTAAAGACCACTTTAAC
The DNA here is from genome assembly GCA_004027165.1 of Ctenomys sociabilis. Taxonomy (NCBI): domain Eukaryota; kingdom Metazoa; phylum Chordata; class Mammalia; order Rodentia; family Ctenomyidae; genus Ctenomys; species Ctenomys sociabilis. The sequence continues at coordinate 48,570 of PVKA01014229.1, forward strand.
TATGGGGCATCTGGGTAGAAGAATAGCTCTGAAGATATACACTACACTTCTAGTCACATAACCTGATTCTTCTTAGCACATTATACCTTTCAATTTAAAATACAGAGGATGGCGCCTGGGAGATGGCTCAGTGGAATAACCACTTCCCTGACAAGTGTAAGGGCATGAGTTCAATCCCTGGTCCAAGGGAAGAAAAAAATACAAAGGATACTGAGTTATAAAATGCTCAAGTCAACAACTTCTGACATTGCCAGTCCTAAGGATAACCCACCACTATTATGGACTATATTGGATTGTTTTGTTGAATTCACTTACCTACACTATTTAAATGGCAAGGGAATACCTATCTCTAAACAAAAAAAGAGGATACAAATGAAGGACCATTTTGTATCTGTGTATACAGAATAGTTAGGATAGATATACAGCTACTTTCTCTTAATTCAATAAGAAAGATTTGTACTAATAGTGTTTGGACAGGATATCATGTCTGCATCTTGTACTGTGAATAACCACTAGGAAGACAATATATTGATTATTGAAAATGTCCTATTAATCGATTTTGACACTGTCTCATTGCTACTTGTTTCTCAATAAAATTAATAAAAAATACAGAGGAGCTATTTCCATTGCTTTTAGGGCTGTCATAAGACAGGAGCACACAGAAGGGTAGAGCAGAGGAATGCGGACTGCCCATGGCATCCAGGAAGCACAGAAAGAGAAGGAACAAAAGTGCCCACGAGGAAGGCCACTGCCAGGAATGCCCTCTGGTAGCTCCCTCCCTGCAGCTAGCTAAGCCCCGCGCCTTGCAGCCACTCCGCTATGAACTCGTCCTTGATCAATCCATCGATGAAGTGGATTAATTTCACGACCCAGTCGCTTTCCACAAGCCCATCAGCTGGCTTTTGGGGTGGGCTGATTTAGATTGGGTGGGGACGGTTTAGCGCCAAATTATAAAATCCCTTGTTAAGCCTGAGATCGCAATGATTTTCTTGGTGTTTCTCTTTGGTTACAAATGGCTATTTGAGCTCAAGCCATCACATCTGCATGTCAGACAGGAGAAAGAAGTAGACAAAGGAAGATCGGAAGGACCGAAAGGTGCTTCCAGAATTTCTGTCTGAGCGCTCCTATCCCATCTTCAGCGGAGGTGGAGGCCAGGTCTATTGGCTGGTAGCTGTCTATCCAGAGTGACTCCCTGGTTCTGACAGGAGGAGGAAGGGCAGGCCGGGGCTGGATGATGATCTGTGCCCTCTGGCATTTGTCCTGCAGCGGCTGGGAGCCTCGCTTTAACCTCTGAGCTCTGGCTACTAGAGTGTTACTGCGCATGCGCACTTATCTTTGAGGTGGGCTTAATTTGGGCTGCAGGTGCAGGTGATTTGCAGGCGCCAAAGAATGACGCCTGGAAACAGCCCCGGACTCACGTAGGGAAGTCCTGGAGAGGAGCTGCCCCAGGTTTCTTCTTGGCTTCGAGCTCCTAGGTCACATGTTCTGTGCTGAGGTCCACAGGGGCCGGAAACTCGGACTGCCCTGAGGAGTCACCTGTCCCTAAAGCCCCTGAGTGAGCTCAGTGCCCTGCTCTGCCTCGTTTCTAGGATCCCCTCCCCAGCCTACTCCCTGCCCCCAAGCTTGGTCTTAGCGAGAACCTAGACAAACACGTGCGCTCCACAGCAGCCGATGTGATGGATCCACCAGCCACTTGAGAAGAGAGATACAAAATTCTGGGACCTTTTTTTTTTTTTTTTTTTCTATTTTAGGACAGGGTCTACAGGGTCTCACTATGTAGATTGGACTCATAGTGATCCACCTGTGTTCAGCCTCCCAAGAGCTGGGATTACAGGTGCACGACACCACGCCCAGTCTCAATTGCAGTCTCAGCCTTCCCCGTGGGCAGGGCAGCATGGCTAAGCAAGCACTTTAGTGTGCTGAGCTACTTGACAGGCCCCTGGGACATTCTTTTTTATTTTTATTTTTTGCGGAACCAGGGATTGAACTCGGGTCCTTGCGCTTGCCAGGAAAGCGCTTATTCCACTGAGCCCACTCCCCAGCCCCCCGGGACATTCTTATCGACTGTTCCAATGATACCCAGAGCCCAGCACAAACCAATGGGAGCTTTTAGGCACGGTGAGCATATTCCCTCTGTGTTGCTTATCACGGACAGCGCACTTAATAGTTGTCCTTCATTGTCAGCTACTGTTCTTGAAACAAATGCGTCAGGGCAGCTGAGCGAAAAGAGCTTCCCTGGCCTCTGCCACACACTGGGCACAACCCAGCCCTCCTGCCCCAGCCCTCCTGCCCCAGCCCCTTCCTGCTCCCTTTCTTTGTTCCCAAGGAGGTGTCTCCTGGGCTCTGCCCAGCTGCACTCCTTCGCAGACGATTTTGTCTATCACAAGAGCCCTGCAATGCAGGACCTCCGCAGAGAGAGCCGACAGCATTGAACTGAGGGCTTGTCAGTCAAAAGGTAAACAGCACGTGGTTTTTATCACAGTACAATGATTAATTTAAGCAAGTGAATAAGCAATGAATGGATAATTTAACAGAAGTCTGAAGAGGCCGAGAGAGACAGACAGAGAGACAGACAGACAGACAGAGGCAGAGACAGAGACAGAGACAGAGACAGAGAGACAGAGAGTGAGATAGTCAGACGACAGACAGACAGATCTTGGTCATGGGCCAGAAGGCTCAATATATGTAAGACTGCAAGTCTCCCAAAAATGTATCTGCAGCTCCAAAACAATCCTGTCAAAATCTCAGCTTGAATATTTGCAGAAATTAATGAGCTGAAATTTACATGGAATTTAAAACGTAGAGTAGAAATGGGAAGGAACCCAGAATAGCCAAAGCTATCTTTGAAAAGCAGGGCAAACCTGAAGGACTTCCACTTTCCAATTTCAAAACTTACTACAAAGCTACAGTAATAGAGACAGTGTGGTCCCAACACAGGGACAGATATAAAAGCAATGGGTCAGAGGATAAGGTCCAGTGGGCTGGTGAGATAGCTTGGTGGCATAAGTGCCTGCCTGGCAACCGCAAGGTCCCGAGTTAGATCCTTGGTACCTCATGCTGTGCTGGCCCTGGAACCTGGCATGGTGGCACATGCCTGTAGTCCCAGTGCTGAGGAGGCTGAGACAGGAGGATCACTATGAGTCCAAACTGCATAGCAAGACCCTGTACCATTAAAAAAAGAAAAGAAAGAGGGGAAACGCACCAATTTATCTGCTCACCACCTCCACCAGGGAAGAAGATGCTAATTAAAGTGAAGACACTGAAAAGGAGATTGACATTGACACTGAGCCCACAGACAAGAAGCTGTGGAGCGAGTCAAGGAGCTCGTCAAGGAGAAAGAGAATCCAGCCACAGCAGCAGCGGCTCGTCTGCAGCAGGAGACAGATGAATGATGAGGGGACAGCAGCGGACTGCAAGATGATTCTAGGTGGCTCTGTCCTCCACCCAGGGTCAGCTCTGCGAGGAGGAGGTGGCCTTGGGCAATGATGAATGCTGTTCCCTCCTCTGTGCCTCATCCTGTCGCTCACAGTGAAGTATATATTCTGTCACTGGCTGGGACACATAAGCCCCTGCCTCTTGTCTTGGCTGCCCTGTGTTGTGTATTAGCTGGTGGGAGACTGTGAGGCCCCCAGGACGCAGTGCTCCTGGCCCAACGGGCCTTTGCTGTCTTGCCAGCTATTGAGTTTTAGTCTGCAGTCCTGTGTGCTTCCGTCTCTTATGGCTGTGTCCCTTGTTGCCAAAAAATATTTCCCAGACTTCAAAAAAAAGAAAGAAAGAAAGAGAAAGAGAAAGAGAAAGAGAAAGAGAAAGAGAAAGAGAAAGAGAAGGTACAGAAATAAACCCCTACAGTTATGGTGCGGTTAATTATCAGGCAAAGTAATTTAGTGGGGAAAGGATAATGTTTTCAGCATAAAATGTTAGACCCATTGGATGGTCACTTGTAAAAAGACTGCTACCTCATGAGATTTAGAAAATTTAACTCAAAATTAAACCAACTTCAGGCCAGACAGATAGCTAAGCAGATTAAAGCACCTGCTTAGGCAGATACGAGGACTGGGGTTCAGTGTGCCCCACCCCCAGGGCACACTGAGAGAGCAACTGAGACTGGGTGTGGTGGCACACGCCTGTAATCCCAGTGCTTGGGAGGCTGAAAGTAGACACTATGAGTCCCATTTGTGCAGTGAGACCCTGTGGACCCTGTACTAAATACATTTTTAAAAAAATAAAAAATTAAACCAACTTCCAAATGCAAGTTAAGGCAATGTACGAAAAGAAAGTGTGAGAGGAAATCTGTGCTTCCATGGCTTATCCAAAGGGTTCTTCCATATGATACTAAAAGTATAATCCAGATAAGTATCAGACAGGACCCCCAGAAACCCTAAAATGTTATATTTCAAACATCATCTTGAAGTCACAGATGAGATACTGTCAGAAACTCCAAGGATCAGCATCTTATTGAAGCAGCCATGACACTGACAGAGGAGGAGGAG